>JBBPKP010000833.1:0-10641 GCA_038089335.1 Boletellus aff. obscurococcineus | reverse complement strand
AGAACCCAAGGAAAGATCAGACTGCTTTCACGGTGGTGGGGGGTTCCCAGGTCTTGATCACATCCAGTTTGGTGGGGTCTAGGGTTACCATCCTGGGCTTTTGTTACGATTTCCCCTGAGACTCCCCGGGAAGCACTCCACTCCTCCTTTCTGGAAACTTACTTCAACGTCCGATGGTCCCCCCAACCCATGAGTTCTCCAATCGCCCCCTCCTCCTTGTTGTACCACCTCCCTGCGGAACTGCGCACCCTGGTTGACGACCCCTCCCACACTACGTGGCAAGACGTCCTCGACTTTGACAACATGTATCCCGCAAGGAGGCGGCCTTCCTCATAAGAGCTCCTCACCTGCTGTTCTCACCATCCCCTTCGCCCCGTCTTACTCAGTTGCCTTCCTCTAACGGTTTGCCCTATGCCCTTTGCCTTCCATCTCGGACTCGCCTTCCCTCCTCGTTAGCTTCTAGTTATAGCTAACTCGTTTTCCCCAAACCCATAAATACCTCGAGCTCTGTACTTGTACCCTAGTTAGATCTACGCTTAACACGCCTAGAGTTTGACTCCTCGCCACTGCAGTCGTTCACTCAGCGAGACCCGGACTTCTACGAGACCTCACTACGCTCCCGAGGTAGTGCTCGACAGTTGGACTTTACGCGTAGCGTAACAGCTTTACAACCAGCCCGAGGTATTCCACTGCAGCGGCATCGAAGGTGGATTTGGACAGTTTGAGGAATAGGGTGTGCTCCCGAAGTCGGCATAGAACTTTCCTGGTTTGTTCCTGATGAGTGGAAGCGTTGGCTGAGTGAATCAGGATGTCGTCCATGTAGATGATCAGCCACCCTTCGGCGATGTAATCCCGAAATATGTCGTCCATGAGTCGCTGGAAGGTAGGCGGGGAGTTGCATAACCCAAAGAACATCACCATTGGTTCAAAAAGTCCAAAGGGGGTGATGAATGCAGCTTTCCAGCGATTGGCAGGTTTAATGCGAACGTTGTTGTATCCCCATCTGACGTCGAACTTAGTGAAAATCTTCGAGTCTTTCAGTTTGTCGATTAGCTCCGAGATCAGGGGGAGGGGGTAGGCATTCTTGATGGTATGTTCGTTCAGGTAACGATAGTCCTGGCAGGGTCGCAGACTTCCATCCTTCTTTGCTACAAAAAAGAAGAGGGAGGCTTGTGGTGATTTGGAGGGGATAATTCTTCCTGTGGCCAGGTGTTCATCCATGAAGGCTTTGCATGCCTCCATCTCCTTAGGATTCAGCTGATAGGCTTTAGCTACCCGAGGTTTGAACATATCCGCAGTGAGGATTTCGTGGTCGTAAGGGCGTTCAGGGGGGAGTTGTCCAAGGGGGGGTTCCTCGAATATGTCGGCGAATTCACTGAAGACAGCGGGGAGGGTTATTTCTTTAGGGGCAACAGCTTGAGCGATCTGTGTGGATATGGTCGTTTTTCGCAGGGCTTCTGCCAAATATCCTCCCGGGCTTTTCCCTAGATAATGGGCTACGTATTCCTGGGTCTGTCGGGTAGAAGAGGGGTTTGGGGGTAGTTCCATCCATTGGGTTGTCCAATCAATGGTGGGATTTCGTTTCTTTAGCCAATCCATCCCCAGGATTAAGGGGTCTTTTCCACAGGCGATGACATAGCAGGTTACTTCTTCCTGATGGTCGTCGATGATTAGGCATAGTTTGGTGGTTTCCCTTACCATCCCGGCAAGGTTCAGAGTTCCATTGACGTTTCTAGCCAATAGAGGGGTAGAGAGTCGCTGCGTCTTCCAGCGATTGTTCCGCACTAGTTCCTTGTTTATGAAGGTGGAGGTGGCGCCGCTATCGATGAGAGCGAGGGTGTCTACGATTTTTCCGTCTTGTTCCAGAGTAACAGGGACTTTGATTGCTTTAGTGGTACAACTGGATACAAGTACAGCAGAGGGAGAACTTGACGTAGCTAAAGTTCTCCCCACCCAAAACCCTTATTGTCCTGCGAGGCGTCAGCGTGATTGACCGTTTCTTCTTCGGCCACTCCTCCAAAGGCCATTTTCATGGTGCGAAGGATTTCGTCTTGAGTGAACAGGAGCATTCCTAAATAGTCCTCTACCGCAGAGGTTTCCGTTCTTCTGATTTGTTGTGGGGGTTTGCTCAAGGTTCCCAGCCTCTGGTCTCCCTTGTGATTGGTGGACTGGCATCCCTTCTGGTGGCAGACGAAGCACTTATTGTTCTTAAGGTGTTTGGCTTGCTGTGCAGGGGAGAGTCTGACGGTGTCAACGTCCATGGCATTTGGGTCGGTGGCCCTCCCGTTTCTGGGGAAAGATTGTCCCACGGGGAGGTATTGAGACCGGTTGCGAAGTTGTCTGACTCGAAGGAAGTTCTGTTTGAAGATCCAGGCTTTCGCAATCCAGTCTTGCCGCGTGGTTGGCTGTGGGTTGATCGTGACCATCATGTTAGAGAGGGATGAGGAGACTCCTCTGTTTAGGACGTCGATAAGGATCTCGTCGTGTCCGATGTCTAGTTTACTTCTTCTGGCCGTGATCTCAAAGGCGGCAATGAAGTCATCAAAGTTTCCTCGCTTCTGGTAGGGAGGAAGGGAGCGTTCGGCGGGGTCGGGGTAGTCACTTTGCTTTATCTGATATAGCTGGTTCCTGGCTTTCTCCTGTAAGCCTGTGGGGACGAAGGAGTTGGTGAATGCCGTTTCGAATTGAGCCCAGGTCGCTCCTAGTACCTTCGGGTACCATGTTTCGGCGAAAGAGGCAGATCGTCCTTCCGCTATCTTGTTCAAGCAGGTTAAGATCATCGTTTCGTCACTGTTATAGACAGCGGGGTTCATATGGAAATAGGCTTTTATGGCTAGCAGCCATCTCTGGGCGTTCTTGGGTTTCCTGTTGAAGTCTACCGGTAGTTGTTACGTCGACGTAGACAATCTCACTGTCGAGTGTGTCCTTCAGCAGCGACACAAAGTCTGATAGAGGTCCTGGGTCTCAAGCATTGCCAACACACTCGGAGTGAGAAGAGTTATGTTGTTAAACGTAGATCTAGCTAAGGAATACATGTTGGCTACGATGGGTATTTATAGGGGAGGAGTTGGGGAAGACGATCTGGGAGAACAATGGCTACCAGATTAGGAGGATAAAGGAGTAGTCCGTTTAGGGGGAACAATGGTCACTATAATGGGAGGACAATAGACCCGCTACTGAGGGTTCGACGGACTGCGCCGTCCGTACACGAGGGGAGGGATGAGAATACCCTGATGGGCGTCCACCGGGCGATAGTACACTGGGGAAAGGAAGGGATCGAGAGAAAGCGAAGAAAATGTAACATTACCCCCCTGCCAGGCTTGAAACACCGATTCAAGCTCCCAAGGCCATTCATTCATCAACAAAAGGGGGGTGGGTGGGGGAGTGTCTGGGGGAAATGAGGGATCCATCCAGATGGGAGGGGCCTGCCACGGGCGAGGACAGGGGTGTTGGAGTGTGATGGGAGGAGTTGTCGTCCAGGGAGTCGGGTGTGTGTTGTCGACGGAGAGGGGAGGGTCTGGGCGCCACGAAAAGCCGCCGAGTGCATCGGACTCCAGTATGCCCTGGTAGATAACACCTGTCACAGAAGGGTCCGGGGTGAGGAGGGGAGTGATGTCGGGGATAGGTACAATTTCCCCGGGTATGCCCCCATCCGTAACAGTTTGGACAAACCAACTCGGGGCATTCATGTTGTGGATGCATGGGGCGGGGGAGCTGGCAGTTCGGGCAGGCATACTCGGGACAGGCGGTGTGGGAGTGAGCGGGGGAAGAGCACTCGAGGCAGGGGATAGGGTTTGGGTCCAGTTCATCGGGGCATTGGTGAGACGGGGAGAGGGGTTCGTTACACCCCCCACAGAGGGGGGAGTTCCTGGCTTCCCTTGCCAGAGGGTGGTCAGGAGGGATCTGGGGGAGTGGCCTCTCGAGTCGGGAGAAGGGGCGTTGGAGCGGCGAAGGTGAATTGCGTGGTATAGTAGGCAGGGTGAGGGGAATGTCGGGTGATGTCGAGTTGGCCGGGGGGACTGGGTTAGGGAAGTGGAGGTAGCGGGCACGTTCTCGGGGGGTAAAGAGGGCGAGTCGGTAGCGGAAGAGAGGGTACAGTAGGTTATAGGGTAGTTCGTTGATAATATCAACGATTCCAACCGAAAGGAGCCCATAGAAGGTGACCTCCCTTCCCGATGCGACCCACTCGAGTGTTCATTCGAAGCCCTCATCCTCCACTATAGTGTCCTGTCTATCCGGGTGATCAGCGACTGCTAAGATTAGTCGGGTAAGGTCGAGGTGGGCGACAGCCAGGTCGATGGCCCGGCGGGTGATTCTATGTTCAGTGACTGCGGGGAGGAAAAGGATATGGGCGAGGAGAGCAGGGGAGGAGAGAATATCGAAAATAAACTCCCGTTTATGAAAAGGGGGAAAGGAGTCCAATTGAAGGGGGATGGGGTGTCGTTGAGAAGGAAGGTTCATAGCAACAATTAGGTGATACAACGGGGATGGGACCCACACCAGGAGGTCTCGGGTGATAACGAGTGGTCGGTTCGGGGGGGCGTTCCACGGGTATGAGAGAATTTGTAGTATCCACTGGGTGTTCCAGGAGAATTGCACGTGTCTAGGGATAGGAAATGGAGCGATGGGGTCGACGAGGGCGTCGAGGGAAGGGGGAACTCGTTGACAGATGAGAAAGGGGGAATCTTCAAAGAAACCGAAAACGTCGTCAAACCAGGGGGTTCTTATATAGTACTGGCGGTGGAGAGGGGTTCGCCTGTTCCAGCGTTCTCTGCTCCAGTATTGGGGTGGCATCTTGCGGCTGCTTCAGCGGTGCAGTCCCGATTAAGCTCGATTCTCTCCCAGAACTGCTCGAGGTGGGCTGGGTAACCTTGAGTGTCGTGGGTGCCCTTAGGGGTGGCGCAGGTCCCCCCATCGCGTTTCCGATGGTCAGAGTGCCAGAGATGTTGTCCAGGGGCGAGCTTGAAGTTGTAGACGATGGTTTCGGTGACGGTGGGGAGATCCATTCTGGGGACGGGGAACTCATTTCTCTTTTTAAAAGGGACAACACCGCATTATATTTCCCTTCTAATTCTGATCCGGCCACGTGTCTCCTCCTCCGGCCTGGGCTGGGATGGGATTGATATAGGTGTTGTGTTCCCATGGCCCATTCGGGGAGAGGTTGATCTCCCAGCACCAGGCCTTCGACCTTCCCCCTCCGGTTGTCGTGACACGATTCTCGTGCCCGTCTTGGAACCGGGTGATCTCCACCGTTCCCGCCGTCCTCTCCGTCACACTGTACACTACCCTTATTACATGCCATTCCATAAACTGCCCTACTAGGTGATATGCTAGGTAGATAGTTCCTAGCGTCACGAGGAGGATGATGAGGGCAGGGGCAGTGATGGTGATAGTAGTGGAGGGCATGGTGGGTAGAGGGATGAGTGGGTGGAGTGAGTGGGTGGATGTCGGCGGTGGTTTGACGGATGGGGAAGTGCACTGGTCAGGAGGATTTATATAGTCGTAAAAGGGCTGAGGAGCCAGTTAAGTTCCGTTCCGGTTCCCATGTATTTTCGGAGGAAGGGTAGCCCCACCATTTGATAAGGTATTCCCGACGGGTGGGCGAGCCGCGATGAGCTAAGATGCCTTCGACTTCGTAGACTTCTTCGTCGTTTACCACAGCGGGCGGAGGTCGGAGGAAGTTAGGGCCGTGTTCATTTGTTTCCGTATAAGGATATAGTAGGGAGGCGTGGAAATTCAGGTGGATCTTCCAGGAAGGGGGGAGTCATAATTTGTACGTCAGAGGGGAGAGCACCTTTTCGATTTCAAACAGGCTGAGTTGTTGAGGGGAAAGTTTGGGGAAGGAATGGGTTAGCTTCAGGTTTGAGGCGTCTAGCCAGACTTTGGTTCCCGCCTTCCACACTGGTGGTTTGCCCTTCTTTCGTTGTGCCATTTCCAACTGGGCGAGGCGGTGTGCAGTGATGGCATCGTCTCTCGTGTTGTCAAGAATGGTTAGTCATTCCGTTAGGGCAGGGATGAACGTTTTCCCAATTGGGGGATAGGCCCGGGGTTCATAGCCCATCATGAGAGAAAACGGGGACTTCTTGGTTACGGAATGGGTGAGGGCATTATGCGAGAACTCCGCCATCGGCAAGAGGTCAGGCCAGGACATCAGGTTGGCTTGGCAGAACATTTTCAAATAGGTGGCGACTTCCTGATTTACTTGTTCCGTCTCCCCATCAGTCTGTGGGTGGTAGGCGGTGGAAAGGGCGACGTCATAGTTTAGTAACCTAGTGAGCTCCCTAGCGAACGTGGAGGCGAATTGGGGTCCCCTGTCGGAAATGACCTTGTCGTGGAGGCCAAATCTGGGAAAGACATGGGAGAAAAATAATCTCGCGGTCTCGGCGGCATCGGCGTTTACGTTGGTTGGAATAAGAATCACCCCCTTCATAAGCCCATGGTTGACCACGACCAGAATAGCATTGAGGCCACGAACTGTGGGAAGGCTGGACGTAAAGTCCATAGAGATTTGTTGGAAGGGACGGGAAGCGTCGGAGGGGATCGGGGAAAGGCCAGGTACCATCGGGTGGGTGATGACCTTATTCTGCTGACATACAGCACAGCCTTTGACAAAATTTCTAACAAATGCGGCCATGCCCGGCCACCAGTAGTCTTGTCATAATAGGGATAGTAGGCGGAAATACCCGGCGTGCCCGGCTGCTGCAGATTCATGGACGGAAGTCACAAGTTGGGATCGGGAATCGGGAGGAATATACAACCGGTTTTGGAAATAAAGAAGGTCATCGGTGTATCGCCAATCCTGTGCCTGGGCGAAGAGTCGGGAGGTAGAGGGGGTCGATAAATTGTTCAGGGCAGCGGCCACAAAGTCATCCGTGCGAGAGGAGGAGGCGATGCATTCTCGCAGGGCTAGGTCAATAGTTCGCACCATGGCTGCCGGGGTTAGGAGGACCAAATCTTGATTATCGGAGGAGGTATCGGGTAGATGGAGGCGAGATAGCGCATCAGCCGGACCCATCACCAATCCCGGGAGATGGTGAAAGATTAGATCAAAGTCCATGAGGAAAAGCATCCATCGGGATTGTCTGCGGGATAGTTGGTGGGGCGATTTGAAGTAGCTAAGGTTTTTATGGTCCATGTAGATGGTGACTGGGTAAGCGGTGCCAGTGAGGTGATGTCGCCACTCCTCTAGGGCCCGGATTACTGCGAGGAGTTCGCAATCATAAATGTCATAGTTCCGCTCCTCAGGGGAGAAGGTTTTAGAGAAGTAGGCGCAAGGGTGGAGGTCACCATTGGTGTCTTTCTGCATAAGTATTGCTCCACAAGCTCCCAGTGAGGCGTCAGTCATGACCCAAAAAGGGGCGGAATTATCGGGGAGTTGGAGGACGGGTTTGGAGCGAAAGGCGTCCCTTAAAGTTGAGAAAGCCTTATCACAGGCAGGGGTCCAGTTCCATAGAGCGCCTTTCCTAGTGAGAGAATTTAGGGGTAAGGCGATGTCTGAAAATCCGGGGATAAACTTTCGATAAAAGTTACAGAACCCAAGGAAAGAGCGGACGTCCTTGACAGATCGGGGGGTGGTCCACTCGTCGATCGCTTTAAGTTTCCCTGGGTCTAGGGCAATCTCCCCGGGTTGGAGGATAATCCCAAGGAACTCTACTTCTTTGACGGAAAAGAAGCATTTCGACGGCTTCAAGTAGAACTGGTGGTCAGACAATCGTTGTAGCACTTTCCTCGTCCTTTCGTCATGCTCAGTTTGTGTTACAGAATGGATGAGGATGTCGTCCATGTAAATGATCAGCCATCCTTCCGCAATGAAGTCTCAGAAAACATCGTCCATTAATGCTTGGAAGGTCGGGGGTGATCCTGAGAGTCCAAAGAACATCACCGTGGGTTCAAAAAGGCCCATGGGAGTGATGAAAGCGGCTTTCCATCAATCCTCGGGTTTGATGCGTACATTGTTGTACCCCCAGCGGATGTCCATTTTGGTGAAGACGATTGACCCCTTGACTTTGTCCACCAACTCAGATATCAAGGGTAATGGGTAGGCATTTTTGACCGTGAACGAGTTTACATATCTGTAGTCCTGGCATGGACAAAGGGTTCTGTCCTTTTTTGCGACGAAGAAAAAAGGGGCCGCTTGAGGAGATTTGGAGCGAACTATCTTTCCCGAAGTCAAATGTTCTTTGACGAATTCTTCACACGCCAGAGTCTCCTTGGGGTTGAGCAGATATATTTTTGCTACCTTAGGGACGAATGCGTCGGTTAGGACAATTTCATGGTCGAACTTCCTTTCGGGGGGGAGAGTTCCCAGGGGAGGTTCGCAGAAAACGTGTTCAAAGCCCTGGTAAATGGGGGGAAGAGGTTCTTCGAGTCGTTTCTCTGCCTGAGTGATGGTGGTGGAGAGGGTGGTCTTTCAGATCGAGAGGTTGCCATCGTGATCATGGTGCATTCGAAGGTAGCGAAGGAGATAGGGGTGGTCTTCTTTGTTGGTGAGCTCTCGTTGAGGGATAGGTTCCTCCGCTAGGGACACCTCTCATCTGGTCCAGTCGATATACGGATTGTGTTTTTGGAGCCAATCAATTCCTAGAATGATGGGGTCCTTGGTGGCATTTATCACGTAGAAGTTTCGTCTTTCTCTGATCTCCCCACAGCTGACAATTAGGGGGACGAAATATCAGATTAGTCCAGCTTGGTTCTGCGTTCCATCCACATTTTTTGCAATTAGTGGAGTTTTCAGCCGGTGGGGGGTCCATCCTCCCTCGCTTAGGGTGGTTCGGTTGATGAAGCTTTTGGTGGCTCTGCTGTCGATGAGGGCTAAGGTCGTAACGGTTTTCTTGCCAGGATAAGACAAAGTCACAGAGATTCTCATAGATCTGAGGTCGTCTTTAGATACAATTACACTGGCAATCCATTCGGGAGAGGAAGACGTTACTACTTCTCTCCCCAAGCAAAACCCTGTTCCACTGCGACTCTCCTTACCTCGGCGGCGGCGCTCTGCAGCTCGTCTTCGCCAGGGGAAAGGGCAATATCCAGCACCTTGGCTAATTCTTCTCTGGAGTACTTAGAGGTGGAGGCGTAAGTGTCGAGTGGATCAGTTTGGGTAACTCTGGCCCTAGCAGGGGGTTTGCTCTTTTCCTTTCGATGATTGGAAGAGCGGCATCCTGGTTTCTTACAGACGAAGCAGAGGTTCTTTCGGAAGCACTCCGCTCACTGTTCAGGAGAGAGCCGGACGGCGTCAACGTCCATGGCATTAGGGTCTCGTTTAGGGGTGGAGGAGCTTCCTGGGACATAGTACCCTTTGCTGTTCCTGAGTTGGTCCAGTCTAATGGCGTTCTGCTCAAAGTTTCATGCCTGCGTCACCCAAGCCTTCCATGTGGTCGGTTGGGGGTTGATGGTGATCATCATTTGTACCAGCCTAAAGTGTACTCCTTTCCTCAGGAGGTCGATCAAGATTTCATCGTGACCAGTATCCAGGCCACTCTGTCCTGCCGCAATCTCAAACGTGGCGATGTATCTATCAAAGTCTCCAAGGCGCTTCCTCAAAGGGTTTCGTTCCTTTGGGTCCGGGTAGTCCGCCTGTTTGATGTTATATAATTCATTCCGGGCGATTTCCTTTAGCCCGACTGGTACAAAAGATGCTTCAAAAGCCGTCTTGAACTGTTCGAAAGTTGCCCCGGTTACTTTGGGGTACCAGGTCTCTGCGAATACCGCGGCCCTGCCGGTGTGCATCTTGTTAAGGCAGGTGAGGATCTTTTCGGTGTCGGTATTGTAAAGGGTTTCATTCATCTCGAAGTAGGCGATCATCGCCAGTATCCATCGATTCGCCGTCTTGGGTTCTCCATCAAAATCATTTGGTAGCCTGGCCTTTAACTCAGTGTGTCGGGCTTCAAACATGGGTGGGACGACCAGGTCCATTTCGGAATCGTTTAGTGAATGCTCAGAGGGGTTTGGTTCGTCAATGGCGGGCGGAGGTAGCAGTGTCGGGAGTGTTAGGGGTATGGCAGTTAAAGGGGTTGGTACCTCGGTCAAAGGGTTTGTTTCTAGTTTGGTTCGAGGGGTGTCTATGGGCGGGGGGGTAATGGAGAGGACCGGTGGGGCAGGTAGGGAGATAGAGGGGCTTCTTCTTCATTGAGGGTTTAGTTGGGGTCGAGCCGGAGAGTGTCCGATTTGTCTTGGGGCGGGGGATGGGGATAGGTATTCTGAATGAGAAGAGTGATTCGAATTTTCCGAGCTTTCGGAATCGGACTCTACTTGTCGTAGTCTGTACGACGTGTTGTTCTTCGGGTAGGGCCCTTCTGCTAGAAAGCAGGGGTGTCGGGACTAGCTAGATCTTTTGTTATGTCGACGTAGACGATCTCGCTGTCGAGCATGTCCTTCAGCAGTGACACGAAGTCTGATAGAGGTCCTGGGTCTCGAGTGTTGCCAACACACTCAGAGTGAGAAGAGTTACATTGTTAAACGTAGATCTAGCTAAGGAATACATGTCAGCTACGATGGGTATTTATAGGGGAGGAGTCGGGGAAGACGATCTGGGAGAACAATGGCTACCAGATTAGGAGGATAAAGGAGTAGTCCGTTTAGGGGGAACAATGGTCACTATAATGGGAGGACAATAGACCCGCTACTGAGGGTTCGACAGACTGC
>JBBPKP010000832.1:0-10642 GCA_038089335.1 Boletellus aff. obscurococcineus | reverse complement strand
TTGTCTAATGCAAACAATAACAGCTGCGGGCCCACGTAAATGTACAAAGACCAAAATAACGGACCTATTAGAGTGGTTAGATGAAACAGGAACAACATGATGGGGTGTCATATACGCACAAGCATGAATACTGCAGATCCCCATGCCCACTTCCTGCACTGTGAAATGTTAGCAAGACGGCAATATATGTGCCTACTTGATGAACATGGTCTACCCAGATGTAGTCTATCTTTTATATCGATTAGTAAGAAAGCCGGCGGGTAGGGAAAGCTGAGATACCTCTCTTGACAATGTTAGGACTGCATGTCGTTTTGTGAGACAGCATATGCGTGCGAAGGACAGCACTACACACAATAGTCATATGTAATCCCACAAACGAGTATGACTGGATTGGGGAATGGGATTAATCAATGACCATAGTTGAGAGGAGATATACCAGAAACACAGTCATTGAGCTGGAGATAGTAGTCTGGAGCAGATTGAATGTTACTGGCCATCATGTAAACGGTTGAGACAGTGAGCGAGGGAAGCGTGGCACAACTTGGTGAGATCATATATATAAGAACTTTTCGATGCTGTATGACCGGCGTTGCTAATAATGTATGGCACCGTGATCGAATCTCGTGTGCAGTGCTTGAACCTGATCGCGATCAGGCTGTGTCAGACTTTCGGCTGGTATGCCGGCTATGAAACGAGGGGTTGCAAGTTATATAAGTCTTACTTCCGTTTGTCGGCGAACATATTCTGCATCTTGATGTTGAATAGCTGAAGCCATCAATTACGATTGCCAGCAGAACCATGATCTGGGGCGCAACTCGCCGAGTGAGTTCGCCTCGGAGCAGCGTGAATAAATTGCCACGGTTATGAATCATCGGGAGATTACGAACACTGGCACGGGGCAGCTATCCAAACTAATCTGTTTGTATTCATCCTCATGTTCCAGGCAATGTTTGGGGCTATCCAGGGAGGCTAGGCTTAAGCTATTTTTGTCCTGCTGTTTATGACACTCGTGACTCGCTACATATCTGTTTCTCTCCTCAGCGTGTTCACCTTTGCCACAGTGAATGAACCTTTATGAGATCAACCTGCCAGGAAGTGATGGAAATAAGTCGGATCCCACAGTGGAGGATGGTGGCCGCGATGGCACTACGAGGCTTCTGATATCAGAAAATCATCGTTTCAGATCTTACGAGTGTCTGAATGAGGCTTTTAGAAATACAGTATACATGACGGCGGTGACCCCGCCCTGTTCGCACGGTCGTGCTGGCGGGGCTCAGTTGACCACACGAGCGGAAATACATTGTGCACACCGTGTGCTCATGTCCGAACACAATGCAACAAATGGATCAAATGGAAAAAGAGTGGGGGGGGAGACCATGACAGTAGTACTACCCCAGATCCACTCCTTGAGTCTTGAGAAGCGGCGCACATCCTGAGTGGACGGATCAAAAGGAGTGGGGCTAGACCACTTGCGAAAGCAATGGCATGGTATCTCCACTTAATCCACACAAAGGTGCGGAAACAAGGGAGATAACAGGCGGACTCGAATAAGGCTGGGCTGTTCGCGAATGGGGGGGGTCCCTTTGCTCACCCCAGTCAGTGAACGAAAAAATCGAAAGGAGTGAAGCGTGCTTACCGACAAAAATTACCCCCGTCCTTCTGCTCTTTGCGTTCCCTGCACTCCCCTGCAGTGTGCGAGCTTGAGCGATTATCGCGATACAATTTGAATGACCATCGTTTGCTGGATCCAGCCTGAGGGCGGGGGCGGCGGTTACAGGCCAGCAACGGCTGGAATTTGTCGTTCGTTGCCAAAATCCGGCGTTAACGACCTGTGTGTTGTGACAGCGCCGGCGCAGGCGGGTCGTCTCGACTTGTGCTGGCGACAGACGAGCGTCAAGAACGGGGAGAACAGTGAGAGCAAATACTTACTACCAGAGCATGCTTACTGCCCGAAAATCTCCCATCCTTCCTTTCTTTGCACTCCCTGCGCTCCCTAACAGCGCGCGGACTCGAGCGATCGATGCAATTTGAATAATCGCACCGATCGCACGCAATCCTTGTTTGCTGGATCTAACCTGGGGATCGGCGCGGTGTGGCACTTGCCCAGTCAGTAATGGCTGGCATTCGTCGTTTGTCATCCAAATCCTTGATGACCCGTGCATTGAAGCATTGCAGAGCAAGGGGAACGAAGAGAACAGTGGGAGCGGAGAAAGTCGCATGTCTCACACAATGGCCGGCGTTCGTCGCTCGCCCAAATCCGGCGACCTGCCGTTGACAGCCCGTACGTTATTGCAGCTCGGTCCGGAGGGGACGGTGGTAGCGCGCGGGGGCTGCCTTTGTTTACGGGGCTGAGTGGTGGGTTTGAGTGGCCTTGTGGGTGAAAAGGCGCGTTCATCGTCGTCTCATTCTGTGTTAGTATCAGGGAACTCGGTGAGGTCGTCGTCATCGTCGGGGCTAGCATTGGGGGCGGGCGGACACTTGCACTGGTAGATGGCTGAGGAAAGGGAAGACGCACTGGCGGTGAAGGGGCGGGCCGGCTTCTTGTCACACTGAGAGCGGCGTGGCGCGGGGGTGCTGTCGGGCATTGACACCAATGCCTGCAAGGATGGCCGGCACGCGCTCGGGGGCCGAATTAGTTGTTCACGGGCACCTGTTTCGTGAATATAGCCGACTTGCCTAACTTCAGACACGGCACTGATGAGAGCAGCTGACAAGTACTAGTACTCGACAGGGTAAGAGGCATCGATAACGAAACGGCTCGCAGGGAGTGGCCATGGCTGTTGCTTTCAGGCTCCGACATATGGAACAGATACTCCTGGCCGACTGGCAGGGAACGCGATACCCCAGTACAGTCCCTTGGGTCACCTATCGAGGATGCTCGAGGCTGTCTGAAACAAGGAGGCAAGGGATTGTACCAATATCCGCTGACAACTTGTCAGGATTGCGGAGGTCGCCGTCTCCGAGACCCTGACTCCCTATAATCCCTGCCGTCGTGACTGGCACGACCACCGTGTTCCTCGGCGACAGAAGACACTCGCTCAAGCCCAATATTACCCATCCTGGGTGCCGTTACCGGCTGAAGCGGCTCTGATTGGTCCATGGCTTCATTCGTGATCTCTACCTGCTCTGCCAGTGTGCAGACACTGTCGCATTTTGATCAATGACATCACGCTATGAATCCACCTCAGATTCCGGGCACGTAGACCTGAGGCAGCGGATAATGTGAGTGGACGGTAACCTGGTAAGTCCGTGCTCCTTCACGATGACCCAGACCATTTTGGAGCCTCAGGGAAGACACCGACCCACCATTTCGGGGACATTCTACACCCGCCCATTCAGAGTTCTCGTGAGGTATGTCTTCTGTGCTGTCTCGTGAAAGTGACAGCTCTAAATCCACTAATAGAAATCCAGAAGTGTCGACGAGTCCTGTTGTTTCCAACGCTTCATCTCTGGCAACGCGTATTCAGGATAGCATAGAGTAAGGCGTTTGTACAAGTAAATAGATATCCGAGTGGCGCCGCAATAAATAAAGTCATCCGTGGTCCAGCATCGTGCGCCTGACGGCTGTTGAACCCCCCGCCCCCCCCCTCAACAATAATATGCCCTCAAACCCCACGTACATCATCCTGAGCAACTAGTTGAATTGCCTCCGGGCCCTCCATAGTTTCCTCCGCAATCTCTCCCTCTCCGGCGAGTGCGACCTCTGTGAACACGATTGAAGACATTATCTCGGTCTGACTGGTGACATGTAACCCTATCCCGAATCCACTGTCGATACCACAGACGCCGAGGCGAGAGTCACGGTCATACAGCTCTCGAACGCTGATGATGAACCGTGGAATAATGGCAGATATGACTGTGCTGGCTGCTGAGTACACGACGAGTGAGGCATTATTACCTATCGTTGCGCCGGAGATGTTAGCCACATTGAACGCAAGGCTCCTGTAAGGAAAATGTATGCACACGTTCGCTTCAATAAGAGGCAATCGCAGGTAACAAGACAACTAGAAGAACATGATGGGGACCAATAAAAATAAGAGCAACTCACGCAAGGAAATAAAGGATTCCATCCCCGACAAATAGTGTTATATATCGATTGGGCCGCCATTGGTTCGTTGCTTTACACGTCTCGACTGATTCTTTGGCAGCCCGAACAAGACCAAGAGTAACCAGTGTGAGACTGAGGATGCATCGTGGAACCGGAGAAAGATAGGAAAGATAGGGATTGGCAAGGAAACCTGATGAGACAAGGTATTCGTGATCACAATCCAAGAAACCTTGGAAGAAAGCGGGGCACAACAATCTGAGGCCGCAGCGATACCAGTGAATTACTCTGAGACTCACCCAAAAGGTATCCACCGGGATTACTAAATGAGATTCCAGAAGTGATTCCGAACACAGCTTGTACAACATAAAGGAATAAAAGAATAAAAAGGATCTTCCTAGATCTGTTCCACATTGCGTAAATGCGCAGGATCATCATCACTGCAATTTAAACTCATTCAAATTTGTTTACAACTAAGTCTCAGACATCACAACTCACAGTCAGACGCAGCGAGAAACACAATAAACGTTGATTGTGAGAGCCGAAGAATTACGGCACTTTGGGATATTGTGTTTGATCGACACCACACACTCGGGAGTATGCAGCAACTCATAGACCTACATAATGGTCAACATGATCGTTCATCTAATAGGCCGATTCAGATATGTACATCTATCAGATCCACATTCTTAGTCATGCAAGTTAAACAAGCATACCAAAATGGAAAGCACTCACTATGGTAGCATCAGGAACAAAAGCATAACCAGCTGCAGATAAAGTCAATATGCAGAAATTGATAGTGCTGATCCTACCGAGTGCAGCAGAACTTGCAGATTAGATCAAAGTCAGGACATCATCCAAAGCAAGAAACAACAGCTGTGGGCCTACATAAATGTACAAAGACCAGCATAACGGGCCTTTTAGAGTGGTCAGATGAAACAAGAACAACATAATGGGGTGTCGTATACACACAAGAACGAATATTGTAGATCCCCATGTCCACTTCCTGCACTGTGAAATGTTGGCAAGTAATATATGCGCACACTTGATGAATATCATATACCCAAATGTAGTCTATCTTTCATATCAGTTAGCAAGAAAGCGGGTGATGCAGAGAAAAGCTGAGGTACCTCTTTTGGCAATGTCAGGACTACATGTCATTTTGTGAGAAAACATACGCGTGCAAAGAAGGGCACCACACACTATAGTCATAGGCAACCCCGCAGATGACCATGACTAGATTGTGAAACGGGATTAATCGCCAACTGTAGCTGAGAGGAGATGTACCAGAAACGTAGTCATTGAGCTGGGGGTTGTCCAGAGCCAATCCAACGACAGTGACCATCACGTGAATAATTGAGACAGCGGGCGAGTTTAGCACAATTTTCGGCACAACTTCGTGAGATCATATAACAAACATTTCGATGCTGTGCGACCGGTGTTGTTAGTATTATACACCACCATCAAATCTCATATGCAGTGCTTGAACCTCATCGGGGCTATGCCGGGCGCTCAATTGGTATGCCTGCCATCAAACGGGGTGCTGCGTGCCATCTAAGACTTCCGTTTGTCAGCGAACACATTTCCGAGTGATTTCGACTTGGAGCACCGTAAATGGAATCCTCGTGTTTCAGGCATCAGGCTATCCAGGGTGCATTAATTGCAATTTTTGCAGACCAGCGCTTAAGCCATTTTCGTCCCGTCGTATACACCCATCTGTTTCTCCTCTCAGTTTGTTCTCCTTTCCGCAGTGAATGAGCCTAGGTCAATGGCATCCTGAGGACCAGTACAAAAAAAAACTCATCACGATGAGGCTGAAGTTTATAGGCACTTGTTTTGTGAGATCAACCTACCAGAAAGTGATGGCGATAAGTTGGATATCACGGTGGAGGATGGCGGCCGGGGCGCCACAGCCAGGCTTTTGATATCAAAAGTCCATCGCTCTAGATCTTACGAACAACCTAAATATATAACATGACGGTGGTGGCCACTGCGGTGACCGGCGGTGGCCCCGTTCACACGGTCGCGCTGGCATAGATTGAATGGAGACAAAATGGGGGGAAGATAACAGTATTACCACCCGGCCAGATCCACCCCTTAAGGCTTGGCAAGCGGGTGCACCCTGAGCGCACAGAGTGGACAAATCGAAAGGAGCGGGGCTGGAACTTGCAAAAGTAAAGGCATGTACTCTTCGCTCACTCCACATGGAGGTGCGGAACCAGAGAGAGAACGTGCGGGCTGAAAGGAGTGTGGCAGGGCTGCTTGCGAAAGGCGCGGTCCCTTCGCTCGCTCCAAGTCGAAAAGAGTGAAGTAAGTTTACCGCCTGAAGATTCCCCCATCCTTCCATTCTTTGCACCCCCCGTACTCCCCAGCAGCGTGCGAACTCAAGTATCGTCGTGATTTGAACGATCATCGCCTGCTGGACCCAGTCTCAGGGGCGGGGGTAGCGCGGCAGTTGCAGGCCAGCGCTTCGGCACGGCTGGGGTTCATCGTTCGTCATCCAAATCTGGCGATCCGGCGTTGACACATTGCCGGTCCGCACATTGTTCCAACGGTGCCCGCAGCGCAGGTGGGTCGTCTCAACTCGTGCCGGCAGCGACGAACAAGCGCAACGAACGAAGAGAATAGCGAGCTAACGGGGAAAAAGTTGCACGGCTCACACTCTGCTGAGCTGAGTCAGCATGGCGGCTCTACAGGACACGGGTCACTCCGTTGCCTCTCCGCCCCCCCTTGGCCGAGCCTTGGTTGAAACGGCTCTGGACGGCCCATGGTTTATTAACCTTCATTCAAGATCTCACCCTGCTCCGCCAGTGCCATGCTCGCAAACGCATGCGTGCAGACACTGGCGCATTTTCATCGGCGGTAGGACGCGACAAACCCGCCATCGGCTCCAGATCCCGAGCACTTGGTAGTCTGAGGGGATACAACGACCTCCCACTCATAGTTCCCAAGACGCGTGCCCTTTGTGCTGACCGATGAAATTGACAGGAGCTTATCTACTAACAAAAATCCAGTGTCGGAGGCCTGGGTATTTACTTAATCACAGCGCGTTTATACATACGAATGTTCAGGATAGCATAGAGTAAGTGTGTTTTCATAGGTAAATAGATATCAAGCATCATCGCAATAAACAATACCATCCTTGGTCCAGCATTGCGTGTCTAATGATGGTTGACCTACCCCCCTCGACAATGTATGTGCTCAAGCCTCATGTACACCATCCCGAGCGACTACTTGAATTTCCTCTGTATTCTCCGCTATTTCTTCAGCAGTCTCTCCCTCTTCGGCGGGTACGAGCTCCGCCTCCGCGAACATGATGGCAGACACTGTCCCAGTTTGACTGGCGACATGTGGCCCTATCCCAAACCCACTGTCGATACCACCCACGGCGAGGCGAGAGTCGCGGTCATACAGCTCTCGAACGCCAATGAAGAACCGAGGCATGATGGCACATATGACTGTGCTGGCTGCCGCGGTCACGACGAA
This sequence comes from Boletellus aff. obscurococcineus, assembly GCA_038089335.1. Classification (NCBI taxonomy): domain Eukaryota; kingdom Fungi; phylum Basidiomycota; class Agaricomycetes; order Boletales; family Boletaceae; genus Boletellus; species Boletellus aff. obscurococcineus. The sequence goes on along the minus strand of JBBPKP010000832.1, from coordinate 3,111 downwards.
AGTAGCTTTATTGGTAATCGTTGTTCCAGCGGTAGTGATGTTGGCTACTGTGAAGGCGAGGCTCCTGGAGGGAGAATTTGTCCGGGCATTAGTGTCGATGAGAGGTAAACGCAGGCGGCAAGACAGGCGGAAGAACATGACGGGGACGAATACAAACAGGACAACGCACACAAGGAAATAAAGGATCCCTTCCCTGATCAATAGTGTGATATATCGATTGGGCTGCCATTGCTTCGTTGCTTTGTGCATCCCGACTGATTCATTAACAGCCGGAATGAGAGCGAGAATAAGCAGTACGAAACTAAGAATGCAACGTGGGATGAGAGGAAAATAGATAGCGAGACCTAGTGAGACAGTGTATTCATCGCTGCAAAACGAGAGATCTTGGAGTGTCACTGTTGTCACTAGAAAGCGGGGCACAACAGCTTGAGGCTGCAGTGGTTCTGGTGAATTACTCTGAGACTCACCCAGCAAGTCTACACCGGGATTATTAAATATCGATCCCGCAGTGATTCCGACCACAGTTTGCACGATATAAAAGAATGAAAGAATGAAAAGGATCTTCCTAGATCGATTCCACATTGCATAAACACGTAGGGTCATCATTACTGCGACACAATAAATTCAAATTTTTACGCGACTGAGTCTCAAATATAGCAACTCACAGTCAGACGCAGCGATAAACACAATAAGTGTCCATCCTGCGAGCTGGTAAATTATGGTACCTTGGAGATGTTGTGTTTGATTGACACTGTACACTCTGAATTGTGCAGCTCTACGTACACCTGCATAATGGTCAGCACGATAACTCAACCAATGGGCTGATTCGGATATGTACGTCTACCAGAACGATGCTTTCAGTCACACTAGTGGAATGCCAGAACAGAAATCACTCACTCTGACAGGACCAGGAACAAAGGTAGAACCGTCTGTAGATAGGGTCAGTGCGTAGAATAAGTCCAATCAGCCACACTCTGAGTCGTCGACAGTGCCAATCCTACCGAGTGCGTCCGATCTTGTGGATTATGTGTCAGGATGTAATCCAATGCAACATGATAACGAATGCGGGCCTACATAAATGAACAAAGACCAAAATAACGGACCTACTAGATTGGTTAAATGGAAAGAACAACATGATGGGTGTCGTATACATACAAGAATGAATGTTATAGATCCCCAAGTCCACTTCCTGCACTGTGAAATGTCAGCAAGGCCGTAATGTATGTACCCACTTGAACAACGTCATCTACCCAAATGTAGTCTATCTTTTATATTGGTTAGCAAGAAGATGGGCAATGTAGAGGAATATGAGATACCTCTCTCGGTAATGTCAGGACTGCACGTCGTTCCATGAGAGAACATGTGCATGCGAAGGACAGCACCACGCACTATAGTCATATGCAACCCCGCAGACTATTACAACTGGGGAAATGGGATTAATCGCCGACTGTAGTTGAGAGCAGACACACCGGAAAGGTAGTTGTTAAACTGGAGAAGGTCTAGAGCAGACTGAATGTCGGTGGACATCACGTATACGGGTCAAGGAACGATTGAGGCAGCGTGCGAAGGTGGTGTGGACCAACCTGGTGAGATCATATAAGAGCAATTTGATGCTATGCAAATATCCTGTATATTTATAAAAGCACACCATGGTAGAATGTTGAATCTTGGGCGCTGTGGCTGAACAAGATCGGAGCTTGCTAGGCTATATCATATCACAATTTCGATTTATGGCCACCATCAAGCAGGGTGGTGCAGACCATATAGGTTTTTTGTTTGTCCGCGCACACGTCTTATGGAATAATGGCCGAAAGTATCGATACAACCACTAGCAGTACCATGGCATGGGGCCACAACTCGGCGATGTGACTCCACCTCTCAGAGTAGCACAATGTAATTATCAAAAGCATCAGCGGGGATTTGCGAATACCAGGTGGCCGCCAAAATTACATCATTGTTTTGTCCTCGTGCATGGGGAGGCGCGGAAGTGTTCGTGGATCATTGCCAGCTGAGACTTAGTCAAAATTCATCCTGTGGTAGACGCCCGTTTTTCATCTGTTTCTCCCCCCATTAGAATCTGCTATTTCACAGCAAATTAGCCTAGGTCAGTGGTGTCCTGCTGACCAGTGAAGAACGAGGCTCACCATGAAGGCTCATGAAATTTACGAGGGCTGAAAATGGGGCATGTAAGCGCTTGTTTTTGGGAGATAAAGGCGCGGCTGTGTCTGTTTCAGGCAAATGGGCGCAGGATCCGATCAAATAGCATTACTGCGACCGGATCCATGCAGGTACCCGGAAATGGAGACAATGAACCCCATGCATGGATGATGGCGGCCAGGATGCCCTAACCAGACATTCAATATCCGAGGACCTTCATCTGGATTTTTTGATCACGGTTGGGCACAAGGGAGGATATTTTTGCTTTCGGCAAACCGCGAGATGGTGTGAAGAATTCCATGGAGGCATCCTGCGTGCGTCGGGAAAGAAAGATCCGTGAGGAGCTGAGCCTCCGAGGTGCTTGGACCACCTGTTTACGACAGAAAAAGTCTATCACGAAAAGAAGAAAGCACACGCGTTCTCGTTGCCCGTCTTACAGGAAACCATTGGCGTTGATGCCACCGAGTACACCTATCACGGCGGCACGCACGCTCAAATCGGTATCTCCACCAGCCATATCGAGTGACCGTGGTTTGAAGTGTTCAGTAGAGCGGGCGAGTGAGTCTACGTACTCTGGCTGTGCGTTTACCTATGCCAACGCTCGCGCAGCTTCCAGACGAATAGGTGTGCTAGAATCCGAAAGGACCTAGTCGACGTACCGGAGATACAAGCCATCGAGGAAGTGTCTGGGATAGTATGTAAAGCAAGAATCCATCCATTTGACGCACTCAACGCGGATGTTGGGATCCAAGTCGCGGTACCTGTGGACGAAAACGCTGGAAGAGCTGACGAATGAAGAGGATGAGAGGAACAAGGATCGAGCACGCCCATCTATTATGTATTCTGCAAGGATGGTACGTCGGCTGCGAATCTCGGCAGCCTTTCCGTCCAAGTCTCTCTCCCGGACGACAGTGAATTTGTTTCCTGCCTTCTGTTTCCGCTCATCTTCGCACT
>JBBPKP010000830.1:0-10644 GCA_038089335.1 Boletellus aff. obscurococcineus | reverse complement strand
TTTTTACATGAGTACCACTCCACAAGCTCCAAGGGAGGCATCAGTCATTACCCAGAACAGGGCAGAATTGTCTGGGAGCCACAGTATGGGTTTGGATTTAAAGGCATCTTGAAGAGAGCAAAATGCCTTTTCACAGGTGGGGGTCCAGTCCCAGGGGGCACCTTTGCATGTTAGGGAATTCAGAGGAAGAGCAAGGTCAGAGAATCCTGCGATGAACTTGTGGTAAAAGTTGCAGAATCCTAAGAAGGACCACACGTCTTTGACAGTTTGGGGAGTAGTCCACTCGTCGATCACTGTAAGTTTTCTGGGATCTAGTGTGATCTCACCAGGGCATAAGATGATTCCCAGAAATTTCACTTCTTTGACCGAAAAGAAGCATTTGAATAGCTTCAAGTAGAACTGGTGGTCAGACAACCATTGCAATACCTTGTGAGTATGCTCATCATGGGTCGTCTGGTCCATGGAATGAATGAGAATATCGTCCATGTAGATGATCAACCATCCTTCTGCAATGTAATCATGAAAGATATTGTCCATCAGGGCCTGAAAAGTTGGAGGGGATCTGGTCAAGCCAAAGAACATGACAGTGGGTTCGAACAAGCCCAGGAGAGTGATGAAAGCAGCCTTCCATTGGTCATCTGGTCTGATCTGGACGTTATTATAACCCCAACAGATATCCATCTTAGTAAAGATGGATGATCCTTTCACTTTGTTGACAAGTTTAGAGATCAGGGGTAGAGGATAGGCATTCTTGACAGTGAAGGAGTTCACATATCGATAGTCCTGGCAGGGGCAGAGGGAACCATCCTTCTTTGCTACAAAGAAGAATGGGGCAGCTTGTGGGGATTTGGAATGGATGATCTTTCCAGAACCTAGGTGTTCTTTGACAAATTCCTCACAGGTGAGGGTCTCTTTCAGGTTGAGGGGGTATATTTTGGCTACTTTTGGGACAAAGGCATCGGTGAGGGTTATCTCATGGTCAAATTTCTGCTCAGGGGGAAGCGTTCCCTGTGGAGGTTCTCTGAACATGTGGGTGAAATCATTACAGATTGGGGGGAGTGGGGACTCATCTCCCTTAGTGTTTTGTATAATGAGGGTAGAAAGAGTGGTCTTCTGCACAGAGAGATCAGCATCCTGGTCATGGTGCATTCCCAGGTATCGTAAAAGGTAGGGGTGGTCCTCGTCGTTAGCCACTTCTTGGGGCTCCAGTTCGTTAGAGAAGGAGAGCTCCCCCTTAGTCCAGTCTATGCATGGGTTATGCTTCTGGAGCCAGTCTATCCCCAAAATGACAGAGTTCTTGGTGGCGTTAATCACATAGAAATTTTGTCATTCATGCGTTCCTCCACAGGTTACTATGAGGGGGACAAAATATCGGATGAGTCCGGCTTGATTCTGGGTTCCATCAATGTTTTTTGTAATAAGAGGGGTGTGTAGTCTGCAAGGGGTCCATCCTCCCTTTCGGAGGGTAGAATGGTTTATAAAACTTTTTGTTGCACTGCTGTCGACCAGAGCTAGGGTTGTAACGGTTTTCTTGCCAGGGTAGGAGAGGGTTAAAGAAATTCTCACAGAGCAGGGATCTCCTTTAGATACAATTACACTGGCAATCCATTCGGGAGAAGAAGACATTACTACTTCCCTCCCCAGGCAAAACCCTGTTCAATGGCCACCCTTCGTACATCAGCGGCGGCATTCTCCAACTCCTCAGTGGGGGTACTAAGGGCGATGTCTAAAACCTTTGCCAGTTCCTCTCTGGAGTACCTGGAGGAGGAGGCATAGTTGTCAAGAGGGTTGGTTTGGGTGACTCATGCCCGAGTAGGGGTCCGTCCTTTGTCTTTTTGGTGGTTGGAGGAGTGGCATCCTTGCTTTTGCAAATGAAGCAAAGATTCTTTCAGAAACATTTGGCTCATCATTCAGGGGAGAGTCTGACTGCATTGACATCCATTGTATTAGGGTCTTGTCAGGTGGTGGACGAGGTTCCTCCTGGGATATAATATCCCTTGCTGTTCCAGAGCTGGTCCAGCCTGATGGCATTTTGTTCAAAGTTTCTGGCCTGTTTGACCCAGTCTTTCCAAGTCGTCGGCTGGGGATTAATGGTAATCATCATCTGCGCGAGTCTGAAGTGTACCCCCTTTCTTAAGAGGTCAATCAGGATCTCGTCATGCCCAGTATCCAAGCTGCTTCATCCAGCCGCGATCTCGAAAGTGGCGATGAACCTATCAAAATCTCCAAGGCGCTTCCTCAGCAGGTTTCTCTCCTTGAGGTCAGGGTAATCAGCTTGCTTGATATTATAAAGCTCATTCTGGGCGATCTCTTTCAGCCCGACCAGTACAAAAGATGCTTCAAAAGCTATGTTAAACTGTATGAAAGTTGACTCTGCCGCTTTCAGGTACCAGGTTTCTGCAAATACAGCAGCCCTTCTGGTATTTATCTTGTTCAGGCAGGTGAGGATCTGCTCAGTATCTGTGTTGTAGAGGGTCTTGTTCATTTCGAAGTAAGCGATCATCGCCAGCATCCATCAATTGGCATTCATAGGCTCTCCATCAAAATTATTTGGCAACCCAGCTTTTAGTTCGGTTCATCTCACCTCAAATATGGGGGGTATGGCTAAGTCCATCTCAGAGTTGCTTTCAGAAGTTTTGGAAGGAGGGATTGGGTTAGGGGTTGGTTCAGCTATGGCGGGCACAGATTCAGGAGTGGGAAGGGATAATGGTATTGCGGTTAACAGTGTCGCTTCCTCAGAAAGGGGGTTCCTAGGCAGTTCGAGTCTGGGGGTGTCGACTGGAGGAGGGTTTATGGAAAGGATGGGTGGGGTGGGTAAAGATATGGAGGGGCTTCTCCTTCTTCTTAGCTGGGATGGGTTTCTTTCTCTTTGATGAGGGGCAGGGGATAGTGAGAGGTATTCCAAATGCAACGAATGTTCTAAGTCAGAAGACTCCTCCTGTCGTAATCTGTATGACATGGTTGTTTTGGGGCAGTGCCCTTCTGCTTGAAAGCAGGGGTATCAGGACTAGCTAGATCTTTTGTTATGTCGACGTAAACGATCTTGCTGTTGAGCATGTCCTTCAGCAGCAACATGAAGTCTGATAGAGGTCTGGGGTCTCAAGCGATGCCAACACACTCAGAGTGAGAAGAGTTACATGGTTAAACGTAGATCTAGCTAAGGAATACAGGACGGCTATAATGGGTATTTATAGGGGGAGAGTGGGGGAGATGATCTGGGAGGACAATGGCTACCAGATTAGGAGAACAATGGTGTAGTCCATATCGGGAGGATAAAGGTTACCAGTAAGGGAGAACAAAGGAACCAGCTGAGTGGTAAGGCTAAGAATGGGGAGCAAGGGGGCCAAGGCATCCATAGAGAAGAGGAGAGACCAGAAAACTATGCTAGTCATCGATGGGATGATAATACACCGGGGGAAGAGCAGGATCTGCAGGAGGCAGAGAAGAAAATGTAACACCAGTAGTGGAGGCCTAGGGTGAGCTCAAAGTCAAAGGTGATGGTTTCGATAACCTTTGGGAATTCCATAGTTGGGTGGGCTTAGAGGAGAAAGTGGGGGATTTTATTACAAGTGGTTCTCTTAGTTTCCCCAAGCTTTCTCATTTTGGTTCCATCCAGCCTGGACAGGGAATGGGGCAACATAATTGTTCGTCTCCTATGGCCCATTTGTGGACATGTTGATTTCTCATGCCCAGGCCTTTGCCCTCCCTCCTCCCATCGTCTCCATCACCATAGTATGCCCGTCCTGGAACCTCGTTCTCTGGGCAGTCCCCGGGGTTCTCTCCATTACAGAATACACTACTCTCACTACATGTCTCTCCAGGAACAATCCCACCACCCAATAGGTGGTGAGGCTGGCAAGGAGGGTGAGGAAGAGAATAAGGAGGGAGGTGGTGGATAGGGTGATGGTAACAGAGGACATGATGATGGGGTGGGGCGGTGTCAACAGTGATGCGACAGATAGGGAATTGTCAAGGTCGAGCAGACTTATATAGTCGTAAAAGAGTTATGGAGCCAGTTAAGTTCTGTTCCAGTTCCCAGGTGTTCTCGGAGGAAGGGTAACCCCACCATTTGATGAGGTACTCATGTCGGTTGGGAGAGCTGCAATGAGCTAAGATCCCTTCTACTTTGTAAACCTCTTCATTATTTTCTATGTTAGGCAGGGGTCAGAGAAAGTTGGGCCCATGTTCATTGGTTTCTGTATAAGGGTAAAGTAGGGAGGTATGGAAATTCAGGTGTATTTTCCAAGAAGTAGGAAGTTGTAATTTGTACATCAGCAGGGAAAGGACTTTTTTGATTTCAAAAGGACTGAGACGTCGTGGGGCCAATTTTGGGAAGGTGTGGGTCAGTTTTAGGTTTGTAGTGTTGAGCCAGACTTTTGTTCCTGCTCTCCAAGACAGAGGTTTGCCGTTCCTTCACTGTTTCATTTCTAATTAGGCAATGTGATATACCACTAGGGCGTTGTCCCTTGCCTTCCCGAGGAGAGAGAGATGTTCTGTGAGTGCTGGAATAAAGGTCTTTCCAATAGAGGGATAGGCTCAGGGTTCATAGCCCATTATGAGAGAAAATGGAGATTTATTGGCTATGGAATGGGTTAGGGCATTGTGGGAGAATTCTGCCATCAGGAGAAGTTCTGGCCAAGAAGAAGGGTTGGCTTGGCAGAACATTTTTAGATAAGTTCCAACTTCTTGGTTGACACGCTCAGTTTCCCCATCAGTCTGAGGGTGATAGGCAGTAGAGAGGGTGACATCATAGCCTAGGAGTCAGGCAAGTTCTCTGGCAAAAGCGGAGGCAAACTGTGGGCCCCGATCAGAAATTACTTTGTCATGTAGGCTAAATCTTGGAAAGACATGGGAGAAAAATAGTTTCACCACCTCCGTGGCATCAACGTTTATGTTTGTGGGAATAAGAATCACCCCCTTTATAAGCCCATGGTCAACCACAACCAGAATAGCATCATAAGATCCCATGGTGGGGAGGCTGGACATAAAGTCCATTGAGATCTGTTGGAAGGGGTGAGTAGCTTCGGAGGGAATACGGGAGGTTCCAGGAGAGATCAGGTGGGTGATAACCTTATTCTGCTGACAAAGAGCACAGCCAGTGACAAAATGACACACAAAGGTTGCCATTCCCAGCCACCAGCAATCCTGCCATAAAAGAGATAGTAGGTGGAAAGAGCCGGTGTGGCTGCCCACAGGGGATTCATGAACAGATTTAGTCAGGGGACGGTGAGAGTCAGGGGGAATGTAGAGGCGATTTTTGTAGTACAGCAAGTTATCGGTATATCACCAGTCAGCAGGGGAGGAAAAGAGGCATGATGTGGAGGGGGAGGAAAGATGATTGAGAGCGGAAGCGACAAAATCATCCGTTGGGGATGAGGAGGCAATGTAGTTGCAGAGTGTGAGGTCAATGGTTCTGATTACTGCTGCTGAAGTAAAGAGGACCAGGTTCTGATTGTCCATGGATGTATCAGGGAGGTGGAGCCAGGATAGTGCATCCACCAGTCCCATTGCTGATCCTGGGAGGTGGTGGAAGATCAGATTGAAGTCCATAAGGAATAACATCCAGCGGGACTGTTGGCGAGAAAGTTGGTAGGGAGATTTGAAGTAACTTGAGTTCTTGTGATCTGTCAGGATCATCACCAGATGGATCATCCCAGTGAGATGGTGATGCCATTCTTCCAGAGCTCTGATGACGGCCAGTAACTTGCAATCATAGATGTTGTAGTGGTGTTCCTCGGGGGAGAAGGTTTTGGAGAAATAGGCGCACAGATGGAGGTCACCATTGGAGTTCTTCTGCATAAGTATTGCACCACAAGCCCCCAGGGAAGTGTTGGTCATGACCCAGAATGGGGCGGAGTTGTCTGGCAGATGAAGGATGGGCTGTAACTTGAAAGCGTCACAAAGGCGTTGGAACACTTTGTCGCAAGTGTCTGTCCATTTCCATGGAATGCCCTTGTGGGTTAGGGAGTTCAAGGGCAATGTAATGTCAGAGAATCTGGTGATGAACTTCTGATAAAAGTTGCAGAACCCCAGGAAGGACCTGACATCTTTAACCGTTCAAGGTGTGGTCCACTCATCAATAGTGGATAGCTTTCCTGGGTCAAGGGCAATCTCGCCCAGTCACAAGATGATGCCAAGGAACTCCACCTCCTTGACCAAAAAGAAGCATTTGGAGGGTTTGAGGTAGAACTGATGATCAGATAGGCATTGCAGCACCTTACGGGTGCATTCATCGTGGGTTGATTGATCAGATGAATGGATAAGGATGTCATCCATGTAAATGATTAACCACCCCTATGCGATATAGTCACGGAAAACATTGTCCATAAGGGCTTGGAAGGTTGGCAGGGATCCTGTCAAGCCAAAGAACATTACCGTGGGTTCGAATAGGCCAAAAGGGGTGATAAAAGCGGCCTTCCACTGATTGGTAGGTTTGATTTGAATGTTGTTATACCCCCACCGGATGTCTATTTTGGTAAAGATAGAGGATCTGCGTACTTTGTCCACCAGTTCGGAGATCATTGGTAGAGGATAAGCGTTTTTGATGGTGAATGAGTTGACATATCTATAGTCCTGGCAGGGGCGAAGAGAGCCATTCTTTTTGGCCACAAAAAAGAAGGGAGTGGCCTGAGGAGACTTGAAGGGAACAATCTTTCCAGAGGCAAGGTGTTCCTTAACAAACTCTTCACAAGCGAGGGTTTCTTTGGGGTTCAGGGGGTACACTTTTGCAACCTTGGGGACAAAGGCATTAGTGAGGATAATCTTGTGGTTGAATTTTTGTTCAGAGGGAAGGGTTCCTAGGGGTGGTTCTTGGAAGATGTGTGTGAAATTGTCACAGATAGAAGGTAGGGGTGTTATTTCTTCCTTTGTGGCTTGAGCTATTAGAGTGGACAGGGTGGTCTTTCTTGCAGAAAGGTCTGCATCTTGTTCACAGTGTAGTTGGAGGTAATGTAGGAGGTAGGGGTGATCTTCATCATTCGTTAATTTCTGAGGAGTGCTCAATTCATCCTTTAAAGAGAGTTCTCCCCTGGCCCAGTCTATCTGCAGATTGTGTTTCTGTAGCCAATCTATTCTGAGAATAACTGGGTCCTTTGCTACGTTGATAACATAAAAGTTCTGTTGTTCTCACAGCTTCCCACAGGTGACTACGAGGGGAACATAGTGTCAGATGAGTCCTGCCTGGTTCTGAGTTCCGTCCATGTTTTTTGCTATGAGAGGAGTTTGTAATCGTCAGAGGGTCCATCCTCCAGACAGGAGGGTAGTCTGATTTATGAAGCTTTTGGTTGCTCTGCTGTTGACGAGGGCGAGGGTTGTAATGGTTTTCTTGCCAGGATAAGAGAGGTTTAAGGAGATTTTCATAGAGCAGGGGTCACCTTTAGATACAATTACACTGGCAATCTGTTCAGGAGGAGAAGATGTTACTACTTCCCTCCCCAAGCAAAACCCTGTTTGATCACCACCCTCTATACATCAGCAGTGACAGATTCCAGCTCCTCCGCATTATTGCTAAGGGCAATGTCTAAAACCTTCGCCAACTCTTCCCTGGAGTACTTAGAGGATGAGGCGTAGTTGTCAAGGGGATCAGTCTGGGCTACTCTGGCTCTGGTAGGGGTTCTTCCCTTGTCTTTCCAATGGTTGGAGGAGCAGCAGCCTGGTTTTTTACACACAAAACAGAGGTTCTTTCAGAAACACTCGGCTTGTTGCTCAGGGGAGAGTCAAACTGTGTTGACATCCATGGCATTGGGGTCTCATTGAAGGGCAGAGGTTCCCCCAGGGACATAGTATCCCTTGCTGTTTCGGAGTTGATTCAACCTGATAGCGTTCTGCTCAAAGTTTCTGGCATGTTTGACCCAATCCTTCCAGGTTGTTGGCTGTGGGTTAATAGTAATCATCATCTGAGTGAGTCTGAAGTGCACCTCTTTCCTCAGAAGGTTGATGAGAATTTTGTCATGTCCAGTGTCTAAGCTGCTTCATCCTGCTGCTATCTCAAAGGCAGTGATAAATCTGTCAAAATCTCCAAGGCGCTTTCTCAATGGGTTTCTTTCCTTGGGATCTGGGTAGTCCACTTGCTTAATGTTGTAAAGCTCATTTTGGGCAATCTCTTTTAGCCCAACTGGTACAAAGGACGCTTTGAAGGCTGTCTTAAACTGTATGAAGGTTGACTCTGCCACTTTCGGGTACCAGGTTTCTGCAAATATGGCAGCCCTTCCGGTATTCATCTTGTTCAGGCAGGTGAGAATCTGCTCAGTGTCTGTGTTGTAGAGGGTCTCATTTATTTCAAAGTAGGCAATCATTGCCAGCATCAACCGATTGGCACTTTTGGGTTCTCCATCAAAGTCGTTCGGCAACCTGGCCTTTAATTTGGTATGTCTTGCCTCAAACACGGCGGGTATGGCTACATCCATTTCTAGGTCGCTTTCGGAGGAGTCGTCAGAGGGAGGGAGAATGGCAGGAGGGGGGGCTTGATTGGCTAGGGTGGGCAATGGTTCTGGTTTGGGGAGAGATAATGGTACTGCAGTTAGTGGGGTAGCCTCCTCAGAGAGGAGGTTCCTTGGTGGTTTGAGTCTAGGGGTGTCAACCGGTGAAGGGGTTATGGAGAGAACAGGTGGGGTGGGTAAGGATATAGAGGGGCTCCTTCTTCTCCTAGTTTGGAATGGGTTTCTCTCTTTTCGTGGGGGAGCCGGGGATGGGGACAGGTATTCCGAATGCAATGAGTGTTCAGAGTCGGAGGACTCCTATTGTTGTAGTCCGTATGATGTGGTTTCCTTTGGGTAGTGCCCTTCTGCTAAAAAGCAGGGGCATTAGGATGAGCTAGATCTTTTGTTATGTTGACATAAACGATCTCGCTGTCGAGTGTGTCCTTCAGCAGTGACATGAAGTCTGATAGAGGTCCGGGATCTTGAGCAATGCCAACACACTTGGAGTGAGAAGAGTTACATTGTTTAAATATAGATCTAGCTAAGGAGTACAGGATGGCTACGATGGGTATGTATAGAGAAGAATAGGAAAGACGATCTGGGAGAACAATGGCTACCAGATTAGGAGAGCAATGGTGTAGTCTGTATAAGAAGACAATGGTTGCCACAAAAGGCAGACAAAGGGTCTGATCAAGGAGTGAGACTAAGAACAGGATGTAGGGGTGCCGCGATATCCATAGAGGAGAGGAGAGACTAAAAGGCCCTGCCGGTCATTGATGGAATAATAGTACACAGGAGGCAGAGAAGGATCCATCAGAGCAAGGGAAGAAAATGTAACAACTATCTCTTGTTGGATAATATATAGGCACCTGCCTCTAAGGCCATTTAGTCTTGTACACTTGGCACATGCAGACCAGTCTAAGTGACACACGAGATGCAGCTAGGTCTCCATAAAGAGAATGCCCAGATTGTGGGGCCATGTTGGGAATGGCATTCTATGCATTTCGTAAGACCTAAGGGCAGTACTGTAAGACCTAAGGGCAAGCATTCCCAGGGAGTGTTATCTCCTTAGTATGGGTCTAACCCCCCATGACACTGGCACTGGTACCCTGGCCATATAGCTTAGTGGTTAGAGCACCTGGTAACAAACTAGGAGGTTGCTGGTTCACTCCCAGCTCTGGTCACATTTTCTTAACATGGTCTATGCCTATCATGCGACCAGTGCCTGAAAAGCACAGAGGAACACACCAGCATGCATTCCATCAATTATGGGGGCACCATTGGCTCTCTCCAGTACCTTTCATGCACCACCCAGCCTGATATCACCTTCGCTGTTGGGCAACTCACTTCATTCACTGCAGATCCTGGTGTCACTTATTGGAACAATGTTAAGCACCTCTTTTGCTATATTAAAGGCATAATTGACTATGGGATCACTTATGCACCAGATCCATTGCAAACTCAGCTGTTTGCCACCTATGTGGATGCAAATCATGGTGGTTGCAAGGATTCTTATTACATTTTCCTCCCTTTCTCCGCCGGACCCCACTTCTCCCTCAATTTATTATCACTCCATCGATGCCCGGCAAGGGCTCCTTATTCCCCCCCTTATGTATGGATGCCTCAGCCCCCTAGCTCCCCATTCTTAGCCTTACTGCTCGGCCGGTTCCTTTGTTCTCTCATATTGGAAGCTATTGTCCTCTTCATACGGACTACATCCTTGTTCTCCTAATCTGGTAGCCATTGTCCTCCCAGATTGTCTCCCCAAACTCCCCCACTATAAATACCCATTGTAGCTGACCTGTATTCCTTAGCTAGATTTACATTTAACAATGTAACTCTTCTCACCCTGAGTGTGTTAAGCATCGCTCGAGACCCCCAGACCTCTATCAGACTTCGTGTCGCTGCTGAAGGACATGCTCAACAGTGAGATCGTTTACGTCAACATAACAAAAGATCTAGCTCATCCCGACACCCCTGCTTTCAAGCAGAAGGGCACCACCTGAAGAACAGGACATCATATGGTTTACAACAGGAGGAGTCCTCCGATTCTGAACAATCGTCGCATTCAGAATATCTATCCCCATCCTCCACCCCCCCTCGAAGGCAGGGAAGCCCCTTCCAGTCCCGAAGAAGGAGAAGCCCCTCTATTTCCCTCCCTGCCCCACCCTTCCTCTCCATTACTCCACCCCCAGTTGACACCCCTAGACTTGAGCCACCTCGAAAC
>JBBPKP010000828.1:0-10649 GCA_038089335.1 Boletellus aff. obscurococcineus | reverse complement strand
GGCGCCTGCCACGGGGGGGGGCCCGCGGCTCTGGGGGGGCCGGGGGGGGGGGTGGTGGTGGTGGTTTGGGCAGATAGGGGATTTTGCTGGGGTTAAATTGAGGGAGTGGTGATGGGTGGCAGTTCGATAGACAAAAGGGGAGTGGCAGGCAGCAACAACATGGGTCTCCTCTATCTTCTTGGTTAAAGGAGAGGGTTTGGTGGCAGAGGGGCTCTTCCCAAGACTTGCCTTGGAGGGGGCAGTTGGACAACAACTTCTTCTTGTTCTGATTGGTATTTGGTTTCTTGCTCCTCTCTTTCTTCTTCAGAAGAATCAGAGGGTCAGTAACTTTGGTATTCCTCCCTGTGTGATGTGTTTCCTGTATAGTCTCACTCTTCTGCTAGGAAGCAGGGGAAGCCTGGATGAGTTAGATCTTTTGTTATGCTACACATAAAGTCCAACTGTTGAGCACCCTCTCAAGAGTAGGGTGAAGTCTCATAGAGTTCCCAGGTCTCACTGTTTGTTGCAAGTCACAGCAGAATGAGAAAGACAAGATGCATGTTAAGCATAGATCTAACTAGAGTACAGGCATGCAACTCAAGAGTATTTATGGAGATGGGATATGCACTAATTGTAAAGAGAGATTAATGTTGGAGGGTAAGAGTCTGGCTATTGGGTCAAGAAGAAAGGTGAGGACTGAGATGAAATTCATTTGCAAAATAAAGTTGTACCAGATGTCCAAGGTAGCTGACTACCTATAGGTCACGAAGTCAAGGACATCATCCCACATTAAGGACACGTTCATGCCTTCCCATTTGTTGAATGGCACTTGGTGACGGAGAGTGGTGGGGAGGCATAACTGTTGTGAGGAAGGAGTAATGGGATTGGGAACTAAGGCTACCTCAAGAGCCATCCATTCAGGGAGAAGATGAAGGGGTTCTGGGGAAGAAGAAAGTACATTGGTGGATGGGGTATTGGTTGATAAGGGGAAAATTGTAACAGCTGTCAGTGTTCAACAAGGGTGGGGGGTTTGGTGGTATGGGTTGCCATGTGTGAGTCTCTTGGCAAGAAGGAGTTTAAATATACTATTAAGACCAGATCAACTCCAGTCTAACTCTGGCTAACTCTGGAGTTATATGAGGTGGATCAGGACTTGGCTTCAGTAACTTGGAGTGGAGCACCATGCCCTTGCTGGAGTCTGTGTCCCAGATTTACAGAGGTCGGAGGTAAGACTTAATGTTGACTAGCAACAAAGTCAAGCAGAGGGTCAGAGGAGAGTTGAAGACTCAAGTGGAGGTCAGAGAAGTTGATCTAATTTGATATTTCAACTGAGGAAAGCAACAAAGTACAGAGGGGTTTATATACTACAGGGCAGAGGACAAAAGGGGTTATAGGAAGAATAGATTATGGATGTGCAGTCAAATGACAAACAGTATCATATGTTCAAGATAGAGAAAGAATATCAGAGAGCATGCATACACCAGGCAATGCTCATTAAGTGAGCCTGCAGAAGATGGAACATATCTGCAGTGAGCACATGGAATGGAGAGATAATGGATCTATGGAATGAAGTATAGGAAAGTGGAGTTCAACTCCAGAGTCTAGGGGTTGCAGATCACTAAGGCAATGCCAGGGTTGCATGAGTGCAGGGGGAGTTGTCCAGAGTTAGACAGGAGTTGCAGGATATGACAGAGGCCCTGGCACTTCATCTTAATGGACTTTATTAAACAGCTTCCTTTATCCTCCAGTCACACTGTGATTCTTGTTGTAGTGGACTACTTTTCAAAGCAGTGTGTGTTCATCCCCACAGATGATAAGGTGACCTCTCTGGAGTTTGCTGAACTCTTCCTCCTGCATGTGTTCTCCAAGCATGGAGTCCCATTACACATCACCTCCAACCAGGGAGCAGAGTTTGTCTTCCACTTCTTCCACTCTCTGTTACAGACCATTTTCTGCAACCTAGGACAACCTAACCATGGACTAACCATAGTATGTTTCACCTGCTAACCCTTAGCTAACCCTTAGCAGGGAAACCCCTTTACAATACAAGCACGTTACCAGGGCTAGCACCACCTTCACCTTCAGACTTCTATTTCTGCAGTGCAGCCATTGTTCCCATGCACAGCTCTTTTATTTCCACTCTATGTATGGCTGTACCATAGCCCCCCTCTATCTCTGTGCTGTGCAAGGCTGTGCCACTGCCACCATCATATTTTAGCCACTGGTGTATAGCCCACACAGCCTTGCACAACACTTGACTCCCCTGTGACTCACACAGACACTGGTATAATATGCCATATCTGGCCACCTCTCCCTTACTGCTACAGTCACTACCAAACATGTACAAACATTAGGATAGTATATAAACCCCAGTGACTGAGCTGGAACCCCAGTTCAGTCTCTTGGACCTTTACCATCACCATCAGGGCTTAGCCTCACTGGCTCTTCACTCTTACCTCTAGTACCTCCCCTACATAGCTCCAGCCCCATGACTGCTTCATGCATCAGTGGCATAGAGCATAGTTTGGTTGTTTCACTCCCTCAGAAAAGCCCATGACATCTGCCTTCACTTCACCTCTGGTTACCACCTGGAAGGAGATGAACAAACAGAGCAAATGAACCAAATACTGGAATAGTACCTCTGGATTTACTGTAACTACCAGCAGACAACTGGTCAGAACTGTTGCCCCTTGTGGAGTTCACATACAATAATGCTCCAAATGCTACCACCAGTGTGTCTCCATTCTTCACTAATAAGGATTATCACCCTGACATCTCTGTCCACCCCAAGAGAGACATGACCTCTGCTCACATCTGCAAGTACTCCATAGACCTTGAATCCCTCCATCAGTTCTTCTGTGAGGAGATAGCTCACACCCAAAAGCAATATCAGGGGTCTGCTGACACCAAGCAAACTCTGGCACCAGACTTCAAAGTTGGTGATCTGGTCTTTGTGAAGGCTAAGTACTTCCACTCCACCTGCCCCTTGAAAAAGCTCTCTGAGAAGAATCTCAGACCTTATGAGATCATTGCTCAAGCAGGCACTCACTCCTTCACAATCTGCCTCCCTGAATCCATGAAATCCATACACCCTATTTTCCATGTGTTACAGCTCAAGCCATCCATCCCCAACTCCATCCCCAACCACATCCAACCTCTACCCCCTCTGATTGAAGTTGACAGTGAACTGGAGTACAAGATCACTGAGATTCTCAACTCCAAGATTAACTGGAGACAATAGAGTTACCAACTTCTATACTTGGTCTGCTGGTTAGGATATAAAGGGACTGATGAAGAAACATTGTGGCTATTAGCCACCAAGCTCACTCATGCCTCTGAGCTGGTCTCAGACTTCCACACACATTTTCTGACCAAATCCAGTCCTCACACCATACTGTGAACTGATTGGTATCATTTATGCAAACAAAAAATAAATACATTTATTCTCCCACAACCTCCTCTGGCACCTCCTCCACATTCTCCACACTCTTCTCCATTTTCTCCACACTCTGTGCTTCCTCCTTCCAGACCTTCATCCACCTCCTTCACTCAGCCAACTTCACTTCATAGACCTCATTGTCATTGTCTTCATTCTCAGCAAGCCAAGCATTATCCCAGTTCTGAATATTGGAAATGTTGGACATGAGGGTTAAGGTGGAATGTGGAAAGAAAGAAGGAATTCTGGAACTTTATAGGTTGTTTGCACATTTCGAACTCTGCTCCACAAACTTCATATTGTCCTTAATTAAGGCCTTCATGGGCTCAGACTTAAGAGGGGGATACTGTCATATTCCACAACTCCTGTCCAACTCTAGACAACTTTACCCACACTTGTGCAACCCCAGCATTGCCTTGGCGATCTGCAACCCCTAGACTCCAGAGTTGAACTCTGCTTTCCTATACTCCATTCTGTAGATCCATTATCTTTCCATTCCATGTGCTCACCACAGATATGTTCCATCTTCTGCAGGCTTGCTTAATAAGCATTGCCTGGTGCATGCATGCCCTCTAATATTCTTTCTCTATCTCAAACATACAATCCTGTTTGTTATCTGACTGTACATCCGTAATTTGTTCTTCTCTAACCCCTTTTGTCTTCCACCCTGTAGTATATAAACCCCTCTGTACTTTGTTGCTTTCCTCAGTTGAAATATCAAATTAGATCAACTCCTCTAACATCCACTTGAGTCTTCAACTCTCCTCTGACCCTCTGCTTGACTTCATTGCTAGTCAACATTAAGTCTTTACCTCTAACCTCCACAAATCTAGGACACAGACTCCAGCAATGGCACAGTGCTCCGCTATGAGTCACTGAAGCCAAGTCCTGATCTGTCTTGCATAACTCCAGAGTTAGCCAGAGTTAGACCAGAGTTGACCCAGTCTTAACAGATCTCCAATGCGATCCGAATGCCAGAGTTTGTGAGACATGGCAGAGCTATGACATATTGTGGAAGTGTTACAAAAACACTACACTTTGTGGACTTAGCCAAAAGTTACCACACTTACCCCTATCTGGAACAAGGAACTCCAGACCATCTCCGATGGACTTACCCCATTGAAACAACCCAACTATAGCCTATGTCCAGACGCGTATAGCAGTCCAGTGACTGGGCTTATGAGGGGCGAAAGACTAGAGGTAAGAGTAAAGAGCTAGCGAGGCTAAGCCCTGATGATGATGGTAGAGATCCAAGAGACTGAACTGGAGTTCCAGCTCAGTCACCCAGGTTTATATACTATTCTACTGTTTGTACATGTTTGGTAGCGACGGTGCTAGTAAGAGAGAGGTGGCCTGATTAGGCGTATCGTAAGAGTCTGTGTGAGTCGTATCGTGTGAGTCACCTGCTGCGCAAGGCTGTGTGGGCTATGCATTGATGGCTGGAACGTGATGGTGGCAGTGGCACAGCCTTGCACCATGCGGAGATGAAAGGGGCTATGGTACAGCCTTGCACAGCGTGGAGATGAAGGGGCTGTGCATGGCAATAATGGCTGCACCACAGAAATAGAAGTCTGAAGGTGAAGGCGGCGCTAGCCCTGGTAACGTACTTGTATCGTAAAGGGGTTTCCCTGCTAAGGGTTAGCTAAGGTTTAGCAGGTGAAACGTACTATAGTTAGGTTGTCCATGGTTAAGTCTAGGTTGCGGAAAATGGTCCGTAACACTACCCCCTCTCTATGCGTCAGACTCAGGATGATGGCGGGGTAATGCACACCAGGTGGGGTCCTCGGGGTAAGGGTTGAATAGGCGGGGGGTGGGGAGGAAGGCGTGGCGAAGTTTGAGACGGGGGTTTCGTTCGTGGAACTCATCTAGGGCTTCCCCAGCGTTAGTGAGGTTTCGTTTGGGTTTCCACATACGCTCCGATTCGTTGTACCCTGTCCAGTGTACGAGGTATTCCCATCCTTTCCCTTTCGGGTGGGCGTCGACAATGTAGTCCACCTCATACTCCTCTTCTTGGTCTTCTGTGACATGGACTGGTCCTGGGTCTCTGACCGGTTGCCCCTCGAGGCGTTCCCGATACGGCTGTACGCGGGAGATATTTACTACCGGATGGATCTGTATGTCCGCCGGTAGGTGAAGTTCCACCGCATTTGGTCCCTTCATTCCCTTCACCATGAACAGTCCCAGCCACTTTTCCGAGAGTTTGCGGGTTTTGCGGGTAACGCAGAGATTGTCGGTGGCGAGCAGTATGAGGTCGCCTGGTTTGTACTCCAGTGCAAGGATCCGCGAGTTCTCTGCAGTTCTTTTCATTGTTTTGGCGGTGGCTTCAAGGTTTACCCAGGTTTCCTGCAGCGTGGTTTCTATTTTGGACACGAGTTCGTCCGCTGCGGGGGCTTTAGAGGTCCTGGGTTCCATTCCTAGGCGGGGTTGGTAGGTGCGTGTGACTTGGAAGGGGGAGCATTTGGTTGCCATGGAGGTGTGGTTGTTGTGCGCGAACTGTGCAATTGGGAGCCAGTCAGACCAGTCCGTTTGTCATTCACAACAGAAAGTGCGGAGATATTGGAGGAGGTCGCCGTTCATTCGTTCCGTCTGTCTGTCGGTCTGGGGGTGGTGCGCTGTGGATAATTTGGGAGTGATCTGGAGTCGGGTGCACAGATCCCTCATGACCTGTGACGCAAACTGTGGGCCGCGGTCGGAAACTATGGTGCGGGGGGTGCCGTGAGCTTTCCATATGTGATGGAGGAAGAGGTGTGCCGTGCCGAGTGCTGTAACGTCCTTGGTGGTGGGAATGAATTCTGCTTCCTTCGAGAAGCGGTCCACGACGACTAAGACAGCGTCGTGGCCGTTTGAGGGGGGCAGGTCAGTCCGCGGAGATATCCGTCCACAGGGCATCTGCTATTTCGAGGGGCTGGAGCTTACCGGCGGGGGGTTGGTTGCTGGTTTTCATCTTCTGGCACGTGTGACAGTGGGAGACATATTCCTCTACCTGTTTCTTGGCTCCCGGCCACCAGTAGTTGTGCTGGATCAGATCGAGCGTCTTTTCCCTTCCGGGGTGCCCAGCCGCGGGGGAGTTGTGGTGCACGGTGATTATCGCCATCCTGAGGTCTTTGTCGTGCGGGGTGAACACCTTTCCATCCTTCTCGAACACTCCATCTCTTGTTATCCCGAAGCCTCTGTCTTCCACGTCGGTGATCTGGGATTCCTGCATCTTCATTGTTTCCACGCGAATCCTATCTCGGATCGCATCTCCTTCCAGTTCCACCTTTGTCGTCTGGGTACTCATTTTCCCCAGTTCCATCAGCGTTTGTTGCCGGTTGTCGTTTTCGATCCCCTCGGCGTGATCCTCGCGGCATGATAGCGCGTCTACCTTGCCCATAGTGGCGCCTGGTTTGTGCACCCATTTGTAGTCGAAACGAGACAGGTACTGGGCCCACTGGGCCTGTTGGCAGTTGAGACCCTGTTTTTGCATGAACCATTGCAGATTCTGGTGGTCGTTCCAGATCTCGAACTGGTGTCAGGCTCCTTCTAGGTAGTGGCACCATTGTTCTAGCGCGCGGATTATGCTGAGCATTTCTTTATCGAACACTTGGTAGTTTCGTTCGGTGTCGTTAAAGGAGTGAGAATAAAATGCGACCGGGTGCCACTTCTTGTTTACTTTGGCCGATAATACGGCCCCTGTGACGAAGTCTGATGCATCGGTTTCTAGACGGAGTTCCGAATCCAGGTCTGGTGTGACCAGGATGGGGGCTGTGGTGAATTTGTATTTGAGGCCATCAAAGGCCTTCTGCTGTGCTTCTCCCCATACGAACGGGGCATCCTTCTTTGTAAGGTCATTCAGGGGTCTGGCGATTGCCGCGTAGTCTTTGATGAAGTGGCAGTAGAAGTTGACGAGCCCGAGGAAGCTCCTTACTCCTCAGAGGTTCTTCGGCCATGGCCAATCCAGAATTGCTTCCACCTTATCTTTTTCCATTTTTATCCTGTTTTCGCTTACGATCATCCCTAAGAATTCTACCTCTTTTGCCGAAAACGTGCACTTTTCTGGTTTCATGAAGAGGTCGTTTTCCTCTAGTCTTTTTAGCACTTCTTTCACGATTCGTTCATGTTCTTCGGCATCGTCCATCTTGGTGAAGATTAGGAGGTCATCGATGTACACCACAACTACCCCCTCCATATCCCCGAAGATGTCATTCATCATTGACTGGAACGTTGAGGGGGAATTCATTAGTCCGAAGAACATGACTAGTGGCTCGAACGAGCTGCAGTGGCACGTGAATGCAGCCTTCCATTCGTCCCCTTCCTTGATTCGGACATTGTTGTATCCCCATCGGAGATCCATTTTGGTAAAGAGTTTGGCGCCCTTTAGGCGGTCTACGAGCTGCGAGATGAGCGGTAACGGGTAGTTGTTTCATACCGTGTGCTCATTCAGGTATCGGTAGTCTTGGACCATGCATTTCTTGCCGTCCTTTTTTGGGACAAAGAAGACGGGGCTGGTCTGGGGGGACTTAGAGGGGTGGATGTACCCCTTTCTGAGCTGGTCATCGATGAACTCCGAGACTTCTTCTTGTTCTTTTGGCAATAAGGGGATTATCCATCCCTTTTTTGGCTCGAATGTGTCTTTCAGGTCGATGGTGTGGTCCCATGGCTTTCGTATGGGCATCCGCTCTGATTCTCCTTTCGAAAAGACCTTCTTCCACTTCTAGTATTTCTTCAGCACGAGTTCTTCGACCGTGCTCCCTGCCGACACCCATATCTCTGGTAGGGTGCTTCTTATCCGGTAGGCTTCCCAGGCCTCGTTCTGTTCCCACAACTGGGTGTGTCTGCTGTGGCGTAGTTCCTTGCACGTGTGTGGGCAGTGGGTGGTTTTAACTTCCCCAGTTCTCCAGTTAATTTCCGGATTGTGGTGCTTCAGCCACGTGTGTCCTAGGATCAGGGGGATGTCAGCCAGTTCCGTGACTTCCGCCGTGAGGATCTCCCAGTGGTTCTCGATTTGAACGATGAGTTCGGCGGCGTGGGTGATTCTTCTGGCGGAGTTAGTCGTGCCGTCCACGTTATAGATGCTTACTGGTTGGCGTAAGGGTCTCATGGGGATGCCACGGGCTTGCGCCCATTTGCAGTCTAGAAACACGTGGGAGGCTCCACTATCCAGAAGTGCGGGTACCTCGTGCCAGGTTAGATTATCTTGCCGGGCGGCAAGTCGTAGGGGAACGCGAACTTCCTCTTCTTGATGGATAGTCCTCGTGTATCGTGGGGTCGGGTTTTCCTTTTTCGGCTCGGGTGTTGGCTTTAGAGGGGAATTAAGCACCGGTTTCAAGTCCTGGCCACACTCGTTAGTCTCTCGAGACGCCCCTAACATCGTATCCTGTACGTGCGAATTTGTTAATACATTGGTATCCGAGTTCCGAACCTTGTCCTTTGCAACCTTAGCACCCGACACGCTTAGGTTGCTCTGTGAAAACCCCGGTTAAGGGTGAACCCGAATAGCTTCTTTCCGGATTCGGTTCCCCGGTGGTCTTCGTCATCCTTCTTGTCTTCTTCTTCCCCGGCGCCGTCTGACTTCTTGAGTGCGCCTTCAGTGGGGGTGTCCTTGTGATCCCTGAGCTTCCTGGCGAAATAGAAGATGGCTTCGTTGTCGCTCATCTTCCTCCAATTGTCTTCTATTGCGAGGCGGGTCTGTCGCTTCTTCTTCGAACACGACCCTAAGTGGTCCCCATGGCTTCTTCTGCACTCGGGACATCTCGTGCTTGGCTTCGGGCATTTCGCCGTGAAGTGTCCTTGGTCTCCGCAGTTCCAGCATCCTGCCAGTGCAGGCGGGGTCCTCGTGGGGATCACGCGGGTATCCCTGCGGTCGCG
Source organism: Boletellus aff. obscurococcineus (assembly GCA_038089335.1). Lineage (NCBI taxonomy): Eukaryota > Fungi > Basidiomycota > Agaricomycetes > Boletales > Boletaceae > Boletellus > Boletellus aff. obscurococcineus. The sequence continues at coordinate 1,387 of JBBPKP010000828.1, read as the reverse complement.
CTTCTGTTCCTTGGCCTCTAGGTCCTTCTTGGATGAGGCAGTGGTGAGTCAGTAGTCTTCAAAGGCTCTACTGATCTCCCGGACTTCTAGAAGGGTCTCGTTAATGGTTCCCTTCCTTCTTCCCTTGGTATAGAGTTCCTGCTTTATCTTCTCGGAAACCCTGTGCTCAAGTAGGTACACGCTGAAGGTTTCGTCTACCTGCGCGCGTGTCTGAAGCGCCCTCCATTTGGCAATGAAGGTGTCAATGTTGGCGGTGCCCTGTTTCAGCACCATGAGTTGGTTGAGGGCAAAGTCCCTCGTGTGAACCGGGCGGAACAGCCCCTTGATCTCGTTCTTTAGATTTACCCACCATCCTAGATGTGGGTTTCCTTCTGCGAGCTTTTCCAGCTCCAACTTGGCGAATGGTCCTGCCTTAGAACCCTTGAGCCGCGATAGTACGGCGTAGGTGCAGTTCTTCTCCATGGGCGGACAGTAGAATTCTAGATCTGGTAGCAATGTTGGTACCAGTTTGAACGAAGCGGGGTTGGCGTCCAGCCATGCCTGCATCTTCGTCCACCATTCTTCGAATTTGGCTTTGGACCCGTCGTATTCTCCGGGGTCCGCGAAGATCTCAATCTTTGAGCTTCCTTTGGTGGTTGTTCCTGGGGCGCTGGCCCATTCCTGTAAACCTATGAATTCGTGAACGTGCTGGTCCACTTCCTGTGCCCTGGACTCTGCGGTCTGGGCTCTCTGCGTGGCATCGGCAACTACTTCGGCGGCCCGGTCTCGTTGCTCGATGAGTTCTTGGATTCTTGTTTGCTGCAAGCGCAGCTCTGTGGCTTGGAGGGCGAGTTGGTTGACTATGTCCTCGAGTGATGGTGGGGCGGACATCCTAGTTGTCGTTCTGGGTAGGGAATTCGTCTACTGCGTTGATATACCAATCATTCTGTACAGGGGCCCAGGCGTTTGTTACCTGCAGGTCGTTGGCAATGATTTCAAATGTGAACTCGCGAGTGACTTCTCCGCGGATTAGGACGATTGATTGGCGGAGTCGGCCTCGTTCTCGGATCACTCAGAGATAGACGGAGTGGACGAGATATATTATAATGAGGAGGGGGGCGACTACTAGGATGAGGGAGTAGAGGGCAAGCTCATCTATTAGCGCCGTGGTGGGCGTAAGGCAGTGTGGGGGCGGAGGTAGGGGAGGCGGGCTTCTCTGGGGTAGTCTTCTTCTCGAAGACGGTCGTACCAGTACCAATGTACTCGGCGGAGGCAGCGGCGGATAGGGCAGGGTTCAGCCCAGATGTCCTGGGGTGCGGCGGCAACAGGTGGTGGAGCGGGTGGCTCCTTTGGTATGGGGGTGAGGGGGCTCTCTGACCTTTCCTCACTTCTCTGTCTCTGCTCTATT
>JBBPKP010000827.1:0-10650 GCA_038089335.1 Boletellus aff. obscurococcineus | reverse complement strand
CTGTGCAATTTTGAGGGGTTGAAGTTTGCCGGCTGGGGGTTGGTTGCCGGTTTTCATCTTTTGGCATGTGTGGCAGCATGCAATGTAATCTTCTACCTGCTTCTTGGCTCCTCGCCACCAATAGTTGCGCTGTATCAGATCAAGGGTCTTTTCCCTCCCAGGGTGTCCTGTAGCCGGGGAGTCGTGGTGTGCTGTGATTACGGCCAACTGGAGTCCTTCGTTGTCTGGGGTGAAGATTCTTCCATCCTTCTCGAACATGCCATCCTCTGTTATCTCGAAGCCCTTCTCTTCTGTGTCGGCAATCTGGGATTCCCGCATCTTCATCATTCCCACGCGAATCCTGTCTCAGATCACGTCTCCTTCCAATTCTATCCTCGTGGTCTGGGTAGCTAGTCTTTCCGGACTTATTAGCATTTGCTGCCAGTTGTCATTTTCGATTCCTTCCGCGTGGTCTTCCCTTCGGGAGAGGGCGTCCACCTTTCCCATGGTTGCCCCAGGCTTGTGTACCCATTTATAGTCGAAACGGGACAGGTACTGCGCCCATCAGGCCTGTCGTCAGTTTAGGTCCTGTTTCTGCATAAACCATTGGAGGTTCTGGTGGTTGTTCCAGATCTCGAATTGGTGCCACGCTCCTTCTAGGTAGTGGCGCCATTGCTCTAGTGCATGGATCACGCTGAGCATCTCCTTATCGAAGACTTGGTAGTTCCACTCGGTGTCGTTAAAGGAGTGGGAGTAGAACGTGACAGGGTGCCACTTGTTGTTCACCTTTGCCGAGAGGATGGCTCCTGTTGCAAAGTCCGAGGCGTCCGTTTCAAGCCAGAGCTCCGAGTCCAGGTCAGGGGTGACAAGGACAGGTGCCATGGTGAACTTGTACTTTAGGCCATCAAAGGCCTTTTGCTGGGCTTTGCCCCAGATGAACGGCACATCCTTCCTTGTTAGGTCATTCAAGGGACTGGGGATCACCATGTAGTCTTTGATAAAGCGGTGGTAGAAGTTGGCTAGCCCTAGGAAGCTCCTTACTCCTTGGAGGTTTTTCGGCTTTGGCCAGTCCAGGATTGCCTCTACCTTATCCTTTTCCATTTTTATCCCATTCTCCGATATGATCATTCCCAGGAACTCCACTTCCTTCTTTGAGAACGTGCACTTTTCTGGTTTGACGAAGAGGTCATTCTCCTCGAGATGATGCAGGACTTCTTTCATGATCCTTTCGTGCTCCTCGGGGTCGTCAGTCTTAGTGAAAATGAGGAGGTCATCGATGTAGACGACTACGCATGCTCCCATGTCCCTGAAGATGTCGTTCATCATGGCCTGGAACATGGAGGGGGAGTTCATTAGTCCGAAGAACATGACCAAGGGTTTGAAGGATCCTTGGTGGCAGACGAAGGTGGCTTTCCATTTGTCCCCTTCCTTGATTTGGATGTTGTTGTACCCCCATCGGAGATCCATCTTCATGAAGAGTTTGGCCCCTTTGAGCCGGTCTACGAGCTGCGATATGAGTGGGAGCGGGTAATTGTTTCGCACCGTGTGCTCGTTTAGGTAGCAGTAGTCTTGGACCTTGTGCTTCTTGCCGTCCTTTTTTGGTATGAAGAAGACGGGGCTTGTCTGTGGCGATTTAGAGGGGCGGATGTACCCCTTCCTTAGTTGGTCATTTATGAACTCTGACACTTCTTCTTGCTCTTTCGAGGACAAGGGGATGATCCTTCCTTTCTTTGGCTTGAACATCTCCTTTAGGTTGATGGCATGATCCCACGGTTTCCTTAGCGGCATGCGCTCCGATTCTCCTTTTGAGAATACCTTCTTCCACTTCCAGTACTTCTTCGGGATGAGTTCCTTGACTGTGCTTCCTTCCGATACTCATATTCCGGGTAGGGTGCTCCTGATTTGGTGGGCATACCAGGCTTCTCTGTTTTCCCAGAGCTGGGTGCGTGGGGTTCGGCGAAGTTCCTTGCATGTGTGGGGGCATCGTGTGGTTTTGATCTTGCCGGTCCTCTAGTTGATCTCTGGATTGTGCTGCTTTAGCCACGTGTGTCCCAAGATCAGGGGTACATCAGCTAGTTCTGTGACTTCTGCGGTGAGTACCTCCCTGTGGTCTTTGATCTGGACTACTAGCTCAGCGGTGTGGGTAATTCTTCCAGCGGAGTTAGAGGTGCCGTCCACGTTGTAGATGCTCACTGGTCAGTGAAGCCTCCTCATAGGGATTCTGCGGGCCTGTGCCCACTTTCAGTCAAGGAAGATGTGGGAGGCTCCGCTATCCAGGAGTGCAGATACCTCATGCCAGGTTAGGTTGTCCTGCCAGGCCGCTAGCCTTAGCGGGACATGGACTTCTTCTTCTTGGTGCACAGTCCTAGTGTGCCTTGGGGTTGGGATTTCTTCTTTGGGTTCGGGTGTTTGTGTAGGAGGGGAATTAAGCACCGGTTTGAAGTCCCGGCCGTGCTCGTTGGTCTCTCGAGATGCCCCTGACATCATATCCTGTATGTGCAAATTTGTTAATACATAAGTACCCGTTCCTCAAACCTTGTCCTTCATAACCTTAGCACCTGATGTGCTCAGGTTGCCTTGTGAAAACCCTTGAAGGCTGTTCTGAATATCCCTTTCTTGTGTTCCAGGGCCTTCCTTTCTTCTTCGGCTCCTTCTTGCTTGGCACTGTCCAGCTTCTTGAGCATGCCATCAGACATCTTGCAGGCCCAATAGGCCATGGCTTCTTCTTCTGACATCTTCCTCCAATCTTCTTTGATCGCGAGGTGGGTCTATCGCTTCTTTTTCGAGCACGACCCTAGGTGGTCCCCTTGGCTTCTTCGGCACTTGGGGCATCTCGTACTGGGCTTTGGGCACTTTAGCGCAAAGTGGTCTTGTTCTCCGCAGTTCCAGCATCCTGCCGGCGTGGGCTGTCTCGTGGGGGTTGTGCGGGTGTCTCTGCGGTCATGCTTCCGATCCTTGGCCTCCAGGTCCTTCTTGGATGAGGCGGTGGCTAGTCGGTAGTCCTCAAAGGCCCTGCCGATGTTGCGTATCTGGAGGAGGGTTTCATTAATCGTTCCCTTCCTTCTGGCCTTGGTGTAGAGTTCCTGCTTGATCTCCTTGGAAACCCCGTGCTCAAGTAGGTACACGCTGAAGGTTTCATCTACCTGCGTGCATGTCTGCAATGCCCTCCATTTAGTGATGAAGGTGTCGATGTTGGCGGTGCCCTGTTTCAGCACCATCAGCTGGTTGAGGGCGAAGTCCCTCGTGTGAACTGGGCAGAACAGCCCTTCAATCTCCTTCTTTAGATTTTCCCACAATCCTAGATGGGGGTCTCCTTCTGTGAGTTTTTCTAGCTCCGACTTGGTGAAAGGCCTGGCCTTAGAACCTTTCAAGTACAATAGTACAGCATAGGTGTGGTTCTTTTCCGTGGGCGGGCAATCGGGTTCCAGATCTGGTAGCAAGGTCGGTACCAGTTTGAATGAGGCAGGGTTGGCATCCAGCCAAGCTTGCATCTTTGTCCACCATTCTTCGAATTTGGCCTTGGACCCATTGTACTCTCTGGGGTCCACGAAGATTTCGATCTTCGAGCTTCCTTTGGTGGTTGTTCCTGGGATGCTGGCTCATTCCTGTAAACCAATGAATTCGTGAAAGTGCTGGTCTGCTTCTTGTGCCCTGGACTCTGCGGTCTGGGCTCTCTGCGTGGCATCAGCAACTACTTCAGCAGCCCAGTGTCATTGCTCAATGAGTTCCTGGATTCTAGTTTGCTGCAGCTGCAGCTCTGCGCCTTGGCAGGCAAGTTGGGTGATGACGTCTTCGAGGGAAATCTGGGCAGTCATCCTTTAGTCATTCTGGGTGGGAAATTCGTCTATGGTGTCGATGTGCCAGTTATTGTCTACTGGCTGCCAGGTGTTGGATACTTGTGGGTCGTTGGTGACGATCTCGAACGTAAGCTCGTTCGTTACTTCTCCACGAATGAGCATGATGGATTGGTGGAGTCAGGCTCGCTTGATGATCACTCTGGTGTAGATGGAGTAGATGAGATATATTAGGATGAGAAGGGGGGCGATGACTAGGGTGAATAGGTAGAGGGCGAGCTTATCTATTACCGCCATGGTGGGCGTAAGGCTCGGTGGGGGCGTAGGTAGGGGAGGCGGGGCTCGTCTGGGTAGTCTTCTTCCCTCAGGCGGTCAAAGCAGTACCAGTGTACCCTTTGAAGGCAGCGGCAGACTGGGCAGGGCTCTTCCCAGATGTCTCTGGGGGTGGTGGCAACTGGGGGTGGAGTGGGCGGCTCCTCTGGGACTGGGGTGAGGGGGCTTTCTGCTCTTCCCTCTCTTCCTTCTCTCTGCCTAATCCCCTCTGTGACCAATTCCTCAACTGCTCTGGGCAATGGTAGGCCCGAAATCCACTCTTCGAAGAGATTAAATAATCCATGATTCTCCCAGTTTAGCACAGGAGGGTATTTGAGGTCCGGCAAGAAGGAAAGGTGGGATGATGTGTTCCTGGGGGTGGCGTGGCGGGAGCTCACGATGGACATGTAGTGGGGCAGAGGGGACTGGTATGGGACCAGGTCGTTGTTGGGGTCCTGGTCTGGATCGTTGGGGTCGATGAGGGTGGCAGAGGCGTTAACAGACTCTTCTTTCACACGTATGGGCCCCCTGTGCACTAGGCCTGGTGGGGTGGCTGACTCTCTCTCTGATGGCTGTGGCAAAGACACTAACACCCATTAGTATCCTCTGAATAGCCCTAGCTAGCAGTATGGTGCTTGGCAAATGCCCCGGTGTGCTTACTGTGATGAACCCTGGCTACGCTGAGCTGGTTCCTGCGACAGTGGCAATGAGGGCTTTGATGGCGATGTGGCCAAGTGGTCGTCGATGTGAGTTCAGTCTAGTGAAACAACCCAACTATAGCCTATGTCCTGGATGCACAAGGCAGTCCTGATGACTGGGCTTATGAAGGGGAGAGTACTAGAGGTAAGAGTGAAGAGCTAGCAAGGCTGAGCCCTGATGATGATGGTAAAGGTCTAAGAGACTGAACTGGGGTGCCAGCTCAGTTGCCCTGGTTTATATACTATTCTACTGTTTGTACATGTTTGGTGTCGACCATGGCAGTAAGTGAGAGGCAGCCCAATCAGGCATATCATACTGGTGTCTGAGCGAGTCATAAGGGAGTCACCATGCTGCAGTGGGCGGTGCGGGCTGTGCATCAGTGGCTGAAACGTGATGGGGGCAGTGGCACAGCCCTACACAGCACGGAAATGAAATGGGGCTATGGTACAGCCTTGCACAGCGCGGAAATGAAACGGGGCTATGGTACAGCCTTGCACAGCACGGAGATGAAAGGGCTGTGCATGGCAACAATGGCTGCACCACAGAAATAAAAGTCTGAAGGTGAAGGCGGTGCTAGCCCTGGTAATGTACTTGTATCGTAGAAGGGGTTTCCCTGCCAAGGGTTAGTTAAGGTTCAGGAGGTGAAACGTACTAGTGTTGGATGGTCCGTGGTTATGTCTAGTTGCGGAAAATGGTCCATAACAGAGCCTTGCACTTTCGGGTACCAGGTTTTGGCGAATGTGCTAGGTCACCCTGGCCTCATCTTATTCATACAGGTGAGGATCATAATCTCATCATGGTTATAGACGGTCAGGTTCATGTAGAAGTTGTTATGCTATGTGTAAAGTTCAACTGTCGAGCACTTCCTCAGGAGCGAAGTGATGTCTCATAGAGATCTGGGTCTTGCTGATCGTCACAAGTCACAGCGGCATGAGTTAAACTCTAGGGATGTTAAGCTTAGATCTAACTAGAGTACAAGTACATGGTGCTCTCGTATTTATGGTGAAGGGGAAAATGCACAGACCAAGCAGTGTGGACTATGGAATGAGAAGGCAGTGTCCGCAATAGGAAGATCAAGGGCAAAGGGGAAAACATAAATGGAAGGCGGGGGCAAAGGGTATGATGTAGGACGATGGAGGTTTAATCAAGAAGGCGGATGCCTCGTGGGATACTCATGGTCAAAGTCTGGGATGTCAGTCCACGTGGGCTCATTGATCCCTTCAGTGAAGTCACAAATGGTTCGTGGTAAACAATAAATGGGAGATGGGGAGTTGGGAGAGGAAGGCATAGGCTGGGGGGACCAGCGGAAGTTAAACTGGGCTTCCAAGAAGGAGAGGCATCTCTCCTCTCTCAGTCTATTGGTGGCTTTGAGGTGATTGCTGCTATGCGTCGGCATATTCAAGGGGAAAGTTGTAACATTACCCCCCTGACAAGACTGATTCTCCGAATCAGTTACATTTGGGATTGGTGTCACTGTCGGTGTTGCAGTCTGAGGGGGAGTGGATGAGGAGCAGATTGGTTTGAGTGCCATCGCCTCCAAATTCATCTGGTGGAGGGCCTTGGCTGCTTCGTGAGTTGCTCCCAGTGGGGGAGAATCCCCCAGGAGAGTCATCGAGTATGGTAGGGGTCGGCGAGGTGCTGGTTGGTGGATGGTAAGTGCCAGGGCAGCGTTGTTCGCTATGGCCATAGAGTCCATAGTTGGTGCAGCGTCTGTTGGGGCAGTCGTGGGTGGGATGCCTGGGTCAGATGGTGTGACAGTAGGGATAGTGGTAACAGGGGCACTGGAGGAGAAAGTGGCCATGCCCCCCACAGTGAACACAATTCAGATGGGGATTTCCCCAGGGGCAAGTGTGGAGCGGTCCTGCACACTGCAGGCAGTGAGGGTAAATTGGTCAACATCAAGATCCGGCCTCCAGAGCCAGAGGGCTTGGAGCAGAAGATGGTTGGCCTGCTGGTCCGAGGAATAAAGCGTTCCGTCTGGATGGGCAGGGTTGACCAAGGGAGGGAGGGGGGATAGGCAGCAGACGGTTGTCAGGGGGAGGGGTGGAGAGGCGTTCCCCGAGAGGATGGCATTGTAGAGGTGGAGATAGAGAGGGCAAGGAGAGTGGGACATCAGGGTAGATGAGGTTGGGTGGGTAGATGTCAGTCAACAGGTTGTGAGCGTTGATTTGTTCATTGGACAGGAAGTTGGAATATAAAGCTTGTTCGGTGGGGGAGAAGAGTCAAAGGCGGTGTCAGAGGGCGGGGTAGACTAGGGTGTAGGGTATTTCCATGATCACTCCATTGATATTGGTGGCAATGAGATACTCAAACACAATGAGGCGATGTTGATGGATGGACGAAAGGAGGAGATCCACGTCAGGGTCATTGATGGTCTGATGTACATTAGCTGCTGACAGGCTTCGGATGATTCCTAAACTGTGGCGATGCATGCAGTTGTGTTCACAGAAAAGGGATAGGGTGTGTTGAAGAGGGGCATTGTGGAAATATTCCCTCGTCTCTCAGATGGCGGAGAAGACTATAGAATCACGAATGAGTCTGAGGATGAATTCTCATCGGTGAGCGGGAGGGAAGTTCTCCAGGTGAAGTGGAACTTGGTCAGCCATAGTTGATGGTAGGAGGATACAAGGAGGAGCACAAAGACAATGGTTCTCAGGGGAACAGTGGGTCTCATTCAAAACAAAAGTTTATTTATTCGTTATTCCACCCAGCGTTCTCTGCGGCAGTTCCGGCAGCAGAGATGGAGCCAGTGAACAATACTTCCCAGTACCACAGCCATTTTTGGCTTGTCTGGGATCTCTCTGTTCTAAACTGCTGGTCCCCATTGGTTTGAGTGGTGATGTTTCAGGGGGTGATGGTGGTATCTCTGAAGGTGAGGCAGACAGTGCCTCGTTGGTCTATGAACTGAAAGAAAGCATGGAGGGTGAAGAGGAGGGTGAAGAGGGAGAGGAAACGAAAGAGGGTGGTCAAGGTCAAGTCGAGCGACATGGTAGACATGGTACTAGAGCTGCTTTTAACGGGTGGAGTTGTGGGTGGAGCGCTGACTGGGTTTCAATTTCCCTGGAGGGAAGGCGGACAGCCTCTCTCATTTATATACGGAAAGCAGCTTGGTGGCATTGGTCAGGTGGCATTCAGGTTCCCAGGTATTTTCAATGGATGAGTAACCCTTCCACTTAATGAGGAATTCCCAGCAAACGGGGTTCCCATGATGACTAAGGATCTGTTTGACTTCATAATGTTCTTCGTCATCCACAAGATCTGGGGGCAGGTTTGTAAAGTTTGGTCCATGTTCGGCGGTGGTGATGTATGGCAATAGGAAGGTGGTGTGGAAATTTTGGTGGATTTTCCATGTTGGCAGGAGTTTCAGCTGATAAACCAAGGGGGAGATGACACATTTGATTTCAAATGGTCCTTCTTGGTGTGGAGCGAGTTTCCTGAAGGGGTATCGGAGGTGCAAATTTTTGTTATCTAGTCAAACATGGTCGCCAACTTTCCACAATTTAAACGGTGAGTGGTGTCATCCTGTCATTAGTTTCTGGGCGAGACCATGGGTGTGGAGAGCTTCTATGCAGGCTTCCTCCAGGAGCTTGGTGCAGTTATCAACTGTGGGCGTGAATGACTTTCCTAAGGAAGGATAGGCATGGGGTTTGTATCCCATCATGAGAGAAAACAGGGATTTCTTAGTGACCAAATGGACCAATGAGTTATGCGTAAATTCTGCCATAGGGAGGAGAGTGGGCCAGTTCGTCAGGTTCCCTTGTGCAAAGATCCAAAGGTAGGTACCAAGCTCCTGATTTACTCGCTCTGTTTTGCCATTGGTCTGGGGATGGTAGGCAGTGGAGAGGGCGATGTCGTAATGGAGGAGTCTGGCTAGTTCATAGGCGAAGGCAGAGTTGAATTGAGGGCCTCAGTTGTAGATTACTTTATCATGCAGTCCGAATCTGGGGAAGACTTTCTCGAAGAAGAGTTCGGCAACGGTCTCTGCATCGGTGGAGCTAGAAGTTGGGATGAAAATAGCCCCCTTTGTGAGGCTGTGGTCCACCACAACCCAAATAGCATCGTGGCCATTGACTGGAGGCAAGGAGATGATAAAGTCCACAGAGATCTGCTGGAAGGGGTGGGTTGCTTCCAAGGGGATAGGGGAGAGTGGTGGGCATGTTGGATGTGTGTTTACCTTATTCTGCTGGCAGGCCGCGCATCCTTGTATGGCATGGTGGACTAGCACGGCCATTCCAGGCCACCAGTAGTCCTGTTGTAGTAGGTGGAGCAACTGGAATTGGCTGGAGTGGCCATGCACTGGGTGCTCATGGGTTTCTCTGACCAACTTGGCACGAGTGGGTTTGGGGATATAGAGATAATTGCAGAAATAGAGGAGATTGTCTCGAAAAGCCCAGTTGTTCGGGCTGGTAGTTCTTATTGGGTACATGGAGGAGATCTCTTGCAATTGTTTTTCAACAAAGGGGTCGGTGGGGGTGGTCTTGGCAATTAGGTTTTTAAGCCCCATATTGATTGTGCAGACCATAGTGACAGGGGTGAAAAGAGTGACTTGATCATTGTCAGTCATTGTGTCCAGGTTCAAGAGGCATGTCAGCGTGTCAGTGGGACCCATCTGGGATCTGGGGAGGTGTTGAAATTCCAAGTCAAAATCCATGAGGTATAGCATCCAGCAAGCCTGTTGCCTGGACAACTTTTGAGGTTTTTTGAAGTAGGCAAGGTTCTTATGCTCAGTGAGGATGGTGACAGTATGGGCAGCACCCGACAAATGGTGTTGCCATTCCTCCAGGGCACAAATGACCGCTCGCAGTTGACAGTCATAGATATCATAATTCCACTCTTCCAGGGAGAAGGTCTGACTGAAATACGCGCAGAGATGGAGGTCCCCATTCCTGTCTTTTTGCATTAGCACAGCACCACAAGCAACCAAGGATGCATCAGTCATCAGCCAAAATTGTTACGAATTCCCTGGAGAACCCCTGAGACAAACGTCGCTCTTCCTTCCTTGAGTCCTACTTTAACATACGATGGTCACCCCAGCCCATGGTGAGCCCTGCCCCCGACTCAACCTTGACCTATCACTTACCTGCCTCCCTCCAATCGCTGGTCAACGACTCCTCCCACGCTACATGGCAGGACGTTCTCAACTTCGACAACGTGTACCCCGCAAGGCGTCCGCCTTCCACTTAGAGATCCCCTCCCTCCCATTTGGATCTTGCCCTATGCCCCGTCTTACTCATTTGCCTTCCTAAGATAGTCTTCCCCTTTGCCCAGCCTTCCTCAAACAGACTCACCTTCCCTCCTCATTAGCTTCTCCTTATAGCTAGCTCGTTCTCCCCAGACACATAAATACCCTTGAGCTCTGTACTTGTTCCCTAGTTAGATCTACGCTTAACATGCCTAGAGTTTGACTCATCGCCACTGCAGTCGTTCACTCAGCAAGACTGGGATCTCTATAAGATGTCACTATGCTCTGAGGTAGTGCTTGACAGTTGGACTTTACGTATTGCGTAACAAAAGATCTAACTCGTCCCCGCCACCCCTGCCATCATTGCAGAAGGGCGAGACTAGTTCAAGATGGCTGATCAAGATCAGTACCGAAGTTATCGACCTCCTGAGTCTTCCAAGGAAGAAGGAGAAACCTGCAAGGAAGAAGTTTCCCTTGAACCAGAATACGCTGAACCTGTCCTGCCGTGAAGAGTGTCAGGAAGACCTCTGCCACCAAACCCGCTCCTTCATCAGAGAAGACGAAGAGCCCCAACTACTACGTTGCCTGCCGCCCCTGTCCTGTCCTTGGAACCACCACCCATCTCCACCCCCCAGATTCAACCCCAGAGAAATCCCCTTTCCACCGCCACCTCCACCGCCCACA
>JBBPKP010000826.1:0-10659 GCA_038089335.1 Boletellus aff. obscurococcineus | reverse complement strand
TACTATTTATACAGGTAGCTACAGTGACAAAGCCTCAGCTTTGTCCATTTGTTGTATTGGTAGCCCTTATAGTGGTACCTTGCAATTAAGGCTAGCTCCTTGGTTTCACCTTGCCAGTACTTGTGTGCTGGTACTGCAAGTGTAGTCGCACCCAAGTGGATAAATATCTGGTCAGCCCTAATAAGGTTGTTCCGGTAACACTAATAAGGTTGTTCTGGTAACAACTGTGGACCTCGGTCAGAGATCACTTTGTCATGTAGGCCAAATCGGGGAAAGATGTGAGTGAAAAATAGCTTGGCAACCTCAGTGGCGTCAGCGTTTATGTTGGTGGGAATAAGAATCACTCCCTTCATAGGCCCATGGTCAACCACAACCAGAATGGAATTATGAGCTCCCATAGTGGGGAGTCTGGATGTAAAGTCCATCGAGATTTGCTGAAAGGGGTGGAGTGCGGCAGAGGGAATAGGGGAGAGACCAGGGGAGACCGGGTGAGTGATGACCTTGTTCTGCTGACATGTCACACAGCCAGTGACGAACTGCTGTATGAAGGCTGCCATTCCCAGCCACCAATAGTTCTGTCGTAAGAGGGATAGGAGGCAGAAATAGCTGGTGTGACCCCCTGCTGGGGATTCATGCACCGACTTAGTCAGGGGTTGGCGGGAGTTAGAGGGAATATAAAGGTGGTTTTTGTAATACAACAGGTTGTCCATATACCATCAGTCTCCAGGAGAGGAAAATAGATGTGATGTGGAGGGGGAGGAAAGGTGGTTTAGGGCAGAAGCAATGAAATCATCTGCCAGGGAAGAGGAGGCGATGCATTAACGGAGTGCTAGGTCAATGATTTGGACGATTGCTACTGGGGTGAGGAGGACAAGGTCCTGATTGTCCGCAGATGTATCGGGGAGGTAAAGTTGGGACAGCACATCCACTGGGCCCATTGCTGAACCAGGGAGGTGATGAAATACCAAATCAAAGTCCATAAGGAACAGCATCCAACGGGATTATTGACAAGAAAGCTGGTGGGGGGATTTGAAGTAGCTTTAATTCTTGTGATCTGTCAAAATCGTCACCGGATGGGCAGTACTGGTTAAATGGTGGCACCACTCTTCAAGAGCTCTAATGACTGCCAGTAGTTCGTGATCATAGATATCATAATTATGCTCTTCAGGGGAGAATGTTTTCAAGAAATAGGCACATGGGTGGAGGTCGCCATTGAAGTCTTTCTGCATGAGTACTGCCCTACAAGCCCCAAGAGAGGCGTTGGTCATTACCCAAAACAGGGAGGAATTGTCAGGAAGATAGAGGATGGGTTTTGACTTAAAGGCATCACAGAGGAGTCGGAATGCCTTGTCACAGGCATCTGTCCAAACCCAAGGGGTTCCTTTCCAGGTGAGGGAGTTCAGGGGTAGGGCAATATTGGAGAACCCTGCAATGAATTTTCGGTAAAAATTACAGAACCCTAAGAAGGACTGGATATCTTTGACCATACGAGGGGTAGTCCACTTGTTGATGGCTAACAACTTTCCAGGATCGAGGGCAATCTTGCCCAGACATAAAATGATTCCAAGAAATTCCACCTCCCTGACCGAAAAGGAACACTTGGACAGCTTGAGGTAGAATTGATGATCCAACAGGCATTGCAGCACCTTCTGAGTTTGCTCCTCGTGGGTTTGTTGGTCTGTCAAATGGATAAGGATGTTGTCCATGTATATAATTAACCAGCCCTCCACAATGTAATCTTGGAAGACATCATCTATGAGAGCTTGGAAGGTCGGGGGGAGCCTGTCAGGCCAAAGAACATAACCATGGGTTTGAATAGGCCAAGAGGAGTGATGAAAGCAGCCTTCCATCAGTCGGTCGGTTTAATTCAAATGTTGTTGTACCCCCAGCAGATATCCATCTTGATAAAGATAGAGGATCCCTTGACCTTGTCAACTAGTTCTGAGATCAATGGCAGAGGGTACGCATTTTTGACAGTGAAGGAATTAATGTATCTATAATTCTGACAGGGGTGAAGAGAACCATCTTTCTTTACTACAAAAAAGAAGGGAGCAGCCTGAGGAGATTTTGAGCAGACTATCTTTCCAGAGGCAAGGTGTTCCTTGACAAATTCTCTGCAAGCAAGGGTTTCCTTGGGATTTAGGGGATATACCTTAGCAACCTTGGGAATAAAGGCATCAGTGAGGAGGATTTCATGATCAAACTTTTGTTTGGGAGGGAGAGTTCCCAGAGGTGGTTCTCTGAAGATATGTGCGAAATCTTTACAAATAGAGGGTAAAGGCACATCCTCCCCTTTGGTGGCCTGGGTGATCTGAGTGGATAGGGTAGTTTTTCTGATTAAAAGGTCAGCATCTTGCTTGTGGTGTAGTCCTAAGTACCATAGAAGGTAGGGGTGGTCTTCATTGTTCGTCAATTCTCAGAGAGGGGTGTGAGGTTCGTCAGCCAAAGATAGCTCTCCCCTGGTCCAGTTAATCCACAGATTATGTTTCTGGAGCCAGTCTATTCTGAGAATGACTGGGTCTTTTGCTGCATTTATGACATAAAAGTTTCATTGTTCTTACAGTCCTCTGCAGGCTACTATGAGGGGGACATAATGCCGGATGAGTCCTGCTTGGTTCTGAGTTCCATCCACATTTTTGGCAATGAGTGGGGTTCATAATTGTCAGGGAGTCCATCCCCCAGATTGGAGGGTAGTCAGGTTTATGAAGCTTTTAGTTGCTCCACTGTTGATGAGGGCGAGGGTTATAATGGTTTTCTTGCCAGGGTAGGAGAGGGTCAAAGGAATTCTCATAGAGCAGGGGTCTTCTTTAGATACAATTACACTGGCAATCCATTCAGGAGAAGAAGACATTACTACTTCCCTCCCCAAGTAAAACCCTGCTTGATCACCACTCTTTGGACATCAGCAGCCACTGACTCTAATTCATCAGTGTTGGTGCTGAGGACAATGTCTAAAACTTTCACCAGCTCTTTCCTAGAATACTTGGAGATGGAGGCATAAGTGTTGAGAGGGTTGGTCTGGGCTACTCTGGCTTTGGTGGGGTCCTCCCCTTGTCCTTTCAACAGTTGGAGCAGCAGCAGCCTGGTTTCTTGCATATGAAGCAGAGGTTCTTTTGGAAACACTCAGCTCATTATTCTGGGGAGAGTCAGACTGCATCGACGTCCATGGTGTTAGGGTCTCATCATGGGGTGGAGGTTCCTCTGGGGATATAGTATTCTTTGCTGTTTTGGAGCTAGTCCAGTCTAATGGCATTCTGGTCAAAGTTTCTGGCCTGTTTGACCCAATCCTTCCAAGTTGTAGGCTGTGGATTAATAGTGATCATCATCTGTGCAAGTCTAAAGTGTACCCCTTTCCTTAAGAGGTTGATTAGGATCTTGTCATGCCTGGTGTTGAGACCACTTCATCCTGCTGTGATCTCAAAGGCAGCGACAAATCTGTCAAAGTCTCCAAGGCACCTTCTCAATGGATTTCTTTTCTTGGGGTCCAGGTAGTCCGCTTATTTGATATTGTAAAGCTCATTTTGGGCAATCTCTTTTAGCCCCACTAGTACAAAAGATGCCTTGAAGGCCATCTTGAACTGTATGAAGGTTGACTCTGCCACTTTCAGGTACCAGGTTTCTGCAAATATGGCAGCCCTTCTGGTATTCATCTTATTTAGGCAGGTGAGGATCTGCTCTGTGTCTGTGTTATAGAGGGTCTCATTCATTTCAAAGTAGGTGATCATCGCCAGCATCCATCAATTTGCACTTTTGGGTTCTCCATCAAAATCATTCGGCAACCTGGCCTTTAATTTAGTTCGTCTTGCTTCAAACATGACAGGTATGGCTAGGTCCATTTCTTGGTCACTTTCTGAGGAGTGGTCAGAGGGAGGGGGGTTAGGGGGGGCTTGGTTGGCTATGGTGGGCAAAGGTTCGGGTTCAGGTTTGGGTTCAGGGAGGGATAGGGGTATTGCAGTTAATGGGGTAGCTTTCTCAGAGAGGGGATTTCTGGGTGGTTCACATCCAGGGGAATCGACTGGTGGAGGGGTTATGGAGAGAACAGGTGGGGCGGGTAGAGATATGGAGGGGCTTCTTCTTCTTCTGGACTGGAATGGGTTTCTTTCCCTTTGAGGAGGGGCTGGGGATGGAGATAGATATTCCAAATGCAACAAGTGTTCTGAGTCAGAGGACTCTTCTTGTCATAGTCTGTACGACGTAGTTGTTTCCACATAGTGCCCTACTGCTCGAAAGCAGGGGTGTCAGGACTAGCTAGATCTTTTGTTACATCGATGTAAATGATTTCACTGTCAAGTGTGTCCTTCAGCAGCAACATGAGGTCTGATAGAGATCTAGGGTCTTGAGCAATGCCAACACACTCGGAGTGAGAAGATTTATTTGTTTAAACATAGATCTAGCTAAGGAATACAGGACAGCTACGATGGGTATTTATAGGGGAGGAGTGGGGGCTATGATCTGGGAGAACAATGACTTCCAGATTAGGAGAACAATAGATGTAGTCTGTAAAGGGGAGACAATGGTTACCATAAGAGAAGAACAAAGGAGCTGGTGGAACAGTAAAACTAAGAAGGGCATCCAAGAGGACTGAGGTGTTCATAGAGGAGCGGGGGGACCAGGAGGCCCAGCTGTCCATCAATAGAATGGTAGTACATGGGAGGGAGAGAGGGATCCGACAATGGTAGAGAAGAAAGTGTAACATAGCAAAGCTGTGACATGTTGCAGAAGTAATACTTGTAACAACTGTGGTAGATCTATCTGTAGTCCAGAGATGGGGTAAGTCTGTTGGAGATGGTCCAGAGTTCCTTGTTCTGGATAGGGGTAAGTGCAGTAACTTTTGGCTAAGTCCACAAAGTGTAGTGTTTTTGTAACACAGTTAGTCTAATTCCAGAAGCAACTCTGAAAGCAACTCTGCTATGTCCAAGTCTGATCTTGCCTCCAAGCTCGGGAAGAATAGCAAACTCACTGCTACTGAGTGAAAATGCTGCTTTGACAATAACCTCTGCATGTTCTATGGCCAGGGTGGCCATGTAGCTGAGAACTTTCCCAAGTCCTCCTCTTGGGTGTCCAAAGCTCACATAACCCAGACCTTAACTTTAGAAGTCTAACCCAAGGTCTCCACTGTAGAGGCAAAAAAATAGAGCACAAACTCACTAACTTCACATGGACTCAATATTACATTAACCCTGCCTGTGCACCTATGGAGATCTATCTCAATGTGTCCAGTCTTTCAGACCTCTATTCTCTGATACCTTAAGTATTGATAATTTTGTATGATATTCCTTTGTTGTTATGCTACACATAAAGTCCAACTGTTGAGCACTTCCTCAAGAGTGAAGTGAAGTCTTGTAGAAGTCCCAAGTCTCACTGGTCATCGCAAGTCACAGCAGAGTGAGTCAAACTCTAGGCATGTTAAGCATAGATCTAACTAGGGGACAAGTATGCAACTCATGGGTTTATATGTGGAGGGAGGAACATGAGCTAGCTATAATGAGAAGCTAACGAGGAGGGAAGGCGAGTCCAATTGAGAAGGCAAGGGCAAAGGGTATGACTAGTTGGGAAGGCAAGGGCAAAGGGTATAAGCATAGACAGAAGGCTAATCTAATGAGTAAGACAATAGGAACTTAAGAGGAAGGTGGACGCCTCGTGGGGTAGGTGTTGTCGAAGTCAAGAATGTCCTGCCAAGAGGGATTGATGGGGTTATTGGTGAGGTCATGGAGAGCAGAGGGGAGGTGGTAGATGGAGGGTTCTGTCATAGTCTGACTGGCCATAGGTTGGGGACTCCACTTGACATTGAAGTAGGTCTCAAGGAAGGAAGAATGTTGGTCTCCCTCATCGTTGTTAGTGGAAATTATAACATTACCCCCCTAGCAAGGCTGATTCTCCAAATTAGCTTTCATCTGGGTCAGTCTCTCCATTGGCGTCATCACTGGAGGTGGAGCCCAAGACAATGGGGTTGGCCATTGAGCCACAACTTCCCGATTCATCTTGGTGAGGGCTCTGACTGCCTTGCGAGTGGCCCCCAGTGGGGGAGGTGGTCCCAGGAAGGTGATGGAATAGGGTTGGTGGGGGGTGGGATGGCAAAGAGAGGGGCTTGGTGTGGGTGGGGGAGAGGTGGATGCTAGGGCATTGTCGTTCGGAGTGGCTGTAAAAACTGCAGTTGGAGCATTGTCAGTTGGGACATGAGTGGCTGGGGTGCCCAGGGGAGTGACACAGACAGATGGGGCAGACATACAGGGTACAGTGGAGTTGGAAGTGACGTGTGCTTCCACAGTGAAGGCAATTCAGGCAGTTGCCGGCTCTTGGGCAGGAGTGGCCATTGTCCCAGTTGCAGTCCTGATGACAGTGAGGGCAAACCATTCTACAGTGAGATTGGGGCGCCACCCCTTCAGGGCTAGGAGCAGATGCTTGAATGCCTTCTGGTCTGGTGAATAAAGCATTCTGTCAGACTGGGTGAGGTCTATGAGGGGGGGGAGGGGGGATGGGGAGCGGTCTGGTAGCAGATGGGGGAGTGGCGAGTCGGTTGGAAAGCGGAAGTTGTTGTCAGGAAGGGGAGGGACTGTGGTTGGGAGAGAAGATGAGTGGGGGAATGTCATGATAAGAAGGGGTAAAGGGAGCAAAGAAGTTGTAATTCTCTGAGGCAGGGTTATTCGCGTCCAAGTCATCCTCTGAAGGGAAGTTGGTATATAAGGATCTCTCCTCAGGAGAGAACAACCGTAAACAGTGCCTCAAGGCTGGGAAAACCAGGGCATAGGGGATCTCATCAATCATGGCCTCAATATCAATGGCAATCAGATAGTCAAATACAATTAGACAGTGGCGGTGGATGGCTGAAAGGAGATGGTCCATGTCAGGGTCATTAATGGTGTGGTGGATGTCCGCAGCAGAGAGGCTGTGAATAACTCCCAGACTGTGCTGCCATATCTCGTGGTGGGTCTGGAAGAAGGCTAGAGC
Source organism: Boletellus aff. obscurococcineus (assembly GCA_038089335.1). Classification (NCBI taxonomy): domain Eukaryota; kingdom Fungi; phylum Basidiomycota; class Agaricomycetes; order Boletales; family Boletaceae; genus Boletellus; species Boletellus aff. obscurococcineus. Next base: position 3,711 of record JBBPKP010000826.1, on the reverse strand, counting down.
CTGCTGTAGTGGGGCATTATGAAAGAACTGCCGAGTTTCTTTGACAGCATTGCAGATTACAGGATCACGAAGGAGTCTGAGGATGAACTCTCGTTAGTGAGAGGGAGGGAAGTTTGCCACACGAAGAGGGACTTGCTTGGCCATAGTTACCAGTAGGAGGACACAAGGAAGACAATGAAGGTGATGGTTCGTGCCAAAAGGAGGGGGCACATTCAACAAAGTTTTATTAAGGTTTCTATGTATTCCAGCCATTGTCTGACTGTGTGGTGGTGATTTGGGAGGAGAGCAATCGGTCCACAAACGATACTTCCCAGTGCCACAGCCTGCGGGAGCTTGTCTGGGATCTCTTGGTGCAGAACTGCTGATCTCTGTTGGTTTGGGTGGTGGTGATAGTGGGGGTGACTGTGGTCTTGCTGAAGGCGACGTGAAATGTTCCACATGTCTCTGCAAAGCAGATGAGTGTGAGGAGGGAGATGAAGGTGGTGATGAGGGAAAGGAGGTGGGTGAGGGTAGCAATAGTGGAGTCTATGGAAATAGTAACTGCCATCAGATATCGCTACTTTATATGAGTGAAGTTGCAGGTGGGGCGTCAACCAGGTTTCTGTTTCCCTGGGGGGAAGGTGAGTGGGCAGGCTTGTTTATATGCAGAAAGCAGGCGCTCAATGTTTCCTAGGTTCCATTCAGGTTCCCAGGTATTTTTGGCAGATGAGTAACCCTTCCACTTAATAAGGAATTCCCAGCAATTGAAGTTCCCACGATGACTAAGGATTTGTTCCACTTTGTAATGCTCTTCATTATCAATAAGATCCGGTGGCAGGTTAGTAAAGTTAGGGCCGTATTCCACAGTTATGACATAGAGTTATAAGAAGGTGGTGTGGAAATTTGGGTGTATCTTCCAAGTCAGAGGGAGTTTTAGCTGATAGACAAGGGGGGAGATTACATGTTCAATCTCGAAGGGTCCTTCCCTTCTGGGGGTGAGTTTCCTAAAGGGGTAGTGGAGATGAAGGTTCTTGTTGTCTAATCATACTCAGTCTCCCACTTTCCACGGTTTGAACATGGGAGTTCGGTTTCATATCATGGCCTTCTGGGCAAGCTTGTGGGCATGCAGTGCCTCCGTGTGAGCTTCCTCGAGCATCTCTGCTTGCTTCTCTACAGTGGGCGTGAAGGACTTTCCAAGTTGAGGATAGGCACAGGGTTCACAGCCCATCATGAGAGAGAATGGGGTTTTCTTCATTACCAAATGGACAGAGGAGTTGTGCATAAATTCTGCCATCTGTAGGAGTGTGGGCCAGTTTGTCAAGTTTCCTTGGACAAATATCTGAAGGTATGTCCCAAGTTCCTGGTTTACCCATTTGGTTTTCCCATTGGTTTGTGGATGGTAAGCAGTGGAGAGGGCAATGTCGTAATGAAGGAGGCAAGCGAGTTCATAGGCAAAGGCAGAGTTAAACTGTGGACCTTGGTCCAAGATGACTTTGTCATATAACCCAAATCTGGGGAAAACTTGTTCAAAGAAGAGTTTGGCAATGGTTTTCACATCAGCAGAGGAGTAGGTAGGGATGAAAATAGCCCCCTTAGTAAGGCCGTGGTCCACCACAACCAAAACAGCATCATGGCCCTCTACCAGGGGAAGGGAGGTGATGAAATCCATGGAAATTTGTTGGAACAGGTGGGTGGTGGTGGTCAGGATTGGGGAGAGAGGGGGGTGGGTCAGGTGGGTGTTGACCTTGTTCTGCTGGCAAACGGCACAGCCCTGGATGACTCATCAGATGAGCACAGCCATACCCGGCCACCAATAGTCCTGTGACAGTAGGTGTAAAAGATGGAATTGGCCAGAGTGGCTGTGAGCAGGATGTTTGTGGGTTTCGTGGACAAGCTTTGTGTGGGTGGGTTCAGAAATGTAGAGGCGACCCTGAATATAGAGCAGGTTGTCCTGGTAGCTCCAATCAGAAGGGGTCATGTGGGAAATGGGGTACATGGATGAGATTTCCTTGAGCTGTTGTTCCACGAATGGATCTATTGGGGTGGTGAGAGCAATAAGATTTTTAGGCCCATATCGATTGCCCAGACCATGGTCACTGGAGTGAAAAGCGTCACACAATCGTTATCAGTGGAGGTGTCAGGGGTGGGGAGGTGGGAAAGTGCATCAGCTGGGCCCATTTGAGAGCCAGGGAGATAATGGAACTCTAGATCAAAGTCTATGAGGAATAACATCCAATGTGCCTGGCAGTGGGAGAGGTTCTGCAGTTTCTTGAAATAGGCAAGGTTCTTATAATCGGTGAGGACAGTGACTGGGTGCGCAGTCCCGGAGAGGTGATGGCAGCACTCTTCAAGAGCATGAATGATAGTGAGCAATTCGCAATCATAAATGTCGTAGTTCCACTCTTTAGGGGAGAATGTTCATGAAAAGTAGACACAAGGGTGAAGGTCTCCATTTCTGTCCTTCTGCATGAGAACCACCCCACAAGCAACAAGGGAGGCATCAGTCATGAGCCAGAAGGGTTTAGACAAGTCTGGCAGGCATAGGACCGGGGAGACCAGGAATTGGTTTTGTAGAGTGTGAAAGGCAGTTTCGTGAGATGGCTCCCATTTCCAGGGTGTGGATTTCTTCATCAATTCAGTTATTGGTTTCGCAATGTCAGAGAATCCGGCAATGAACTTCCAATAGAAATTGCAGAATCCTAGGAAGGACCTTACTGCTTTGATGGTAGTGGGCAGTTGCCATTCCCTGATAGTGTCAAGCTTTGTGGGGTCAATGGTGACCACTCCCGGTTTGACAACCAGTCCTAGATATTCCACCTCAGTGGCATCAAAGGTGGACTTAGAGAGTTTCAAGTATAATGTGTGCTCCCTTAGACGTTGCAGCACCTTGTGAGTGTGTTCCTGGTTTTTGGCTAGGGTGCTGGAATGGATCAAGATGTCATCCATGTAAATGATCAGCCACCCCTCCGCTATGTAATCCCTGAATATGTCATCCATGAGCCATTGGAAGGTGGGGGGAGAGTTACACAGGCCGAAGAACATGACTATTGGTTTGAACAGACTGAATGGGGTGATGAAGGCTGCCTTCCAATGATCTTCTGGTTTAATGCGGATGTTGTTATATCCCTAGCAGACATCGAACTTGGTGAAGACAGACAAGTCTTTGAGTTTGTCAATGAGTTCAGAGATGAGTGGGAGGGGATACGCATTCTTCATGGTGTGCTCATTCAGATATCGGTAGTCTTGGCAGGGGTGGAGTGTGCTGTCTTTCTTTCCAATGAAGAAAAAGGGGGATGCTTACAGGAACTTAGACAGAACAATCCATCCAGAGGCCAGATACTCATCTATGAAAGCCTTGCAGGCCTCCATCTCTTTGGGATTCAGCTGATATGCTTTTGCGACGCGAGGTTTAAAGGAGTCCTTGACCAGGATCTCATGGTTATAGGGGCATTCTGGGGGTAGTTGGCCAGAGGGTGGTTCATTGAAAACATCTTTGAATGTTGAGTACTTTAGGGGAAGGGTAACAGTGCTAGGGGTGGTGGCCTGCACTAGCTGGGTGGAAAGGGTGGTCTTTTGAAGTGCTTCAGTGATGTACCCGTCTGGGTTCTTTCCCAAGTAATGGGCTATATATGCCTGGTGAGTTCAACATGCCATTGGGGTGGGGAGTTCAAGCTTCTGGTTTGCCCAGTCTATGGTAGGGTTTTGTTTCCATAGCCAATCAATCATGAGTAT
>JBBPKP010000825.1:0-10662 GCA_038089335.1 Boletellus aff. obscurococcineus | reverse complement strand
CGGGAACGGTGGAGGTCACCCGGTTCCAAGACGGGCACGAGAATCGTGTCACGACAACCGGAGGAGGAAGGTCGAAGGCCTGGTGCTGGGAGATCAACCTCTCCCCGAACGGGCCATGGGAACACAACTCGTATATAAATCCCATCCCAGCCCAGGCCAACGACGGAGGGTGGTCGGATCAGAACTAGAAGGGAAATATAATGCTGTGTTGTCCCTTTTAAAACGAGAGATGAGTGACCCTTCCCCAGAATGGATTTCCCTGTCGTCACCGAAACCGTCATCTACGACTTCGAGCTCGCCCCCGGCCTCCATTGCTGGCATCCCCATCCTAAAGAACATTCCGACTCTTGCGCGATCCCCAAGGGAACTCACGACATCACCGGATTCCCTGCCCACCTCGAGCAATTTTGGGAACGGATTGAAATTGAGCGAGAGTGCGCTGCTTACGCGGCCCAACAAGCTCCCGAATGCAGCACCCCTACTGGCGCAGAGAACGCTGGACTAGGAGAACCCCTCTCTACCGCCAATACTACATAAGAACCCCCTGGTTCGACGACATTTTCGGTTATTTTGAAGACTCCCCCATTCTTATCCGCCAGCACATTCACCCATCCCTCGACGTCCTCGATTTTCCCATTCCCCCTTTTCCCATTCCTCGACACGTACAACTCTCGTGGAACGCCCAGTGGGTGTTACAAATCCTCTCTTTTCCGTGGAATTCCCCACCCAACCGACCCCTTGTTATCTCCCGCGATCTTCTCGTGTGGGTCCCCTCTCCGCTCTACCATCTCTTAATTGCCATGAACCTTCCCTCTCGCCGAAACCCCATCCCGCTCCGCCTCGAGTCATTCCCCCCTTTCCACAAACGAGAGTTCATCTTTGACATCATATCCTCTCCCGCTCTTTTAGCCCACATCCTCTTCCTTCCGGCTGTCTCTGAACACCGGATCACTCGACGCGCTATCGATTTGGCAGTCGCCCACATTGATCTCACCCGGCTGATTCTGGCAGTCGCCGATCATCCTGACCGACGAGACACTATCGCCGAGGATGAAAATTTCGAGCGAACCCTCGAATGGGTCGCCTCCGGCCGGGAGGTTACCTTCTATGGGTTACTTTCCGTTGGCATCGTCGACATCATCAACGAACTCCCCTATAACTTATTGTATCCTCTCTTCCGCTACCGCCTCGCCCTCTTTACCCCTAGAGAACGAGCCCGTTACCTCAACTTCCCCGACCCCGTTCCCCAAACCAACCAAACACCACCAGACGTTCCCCTCACCGCGCCTCCTCTACGGAGCTATTCGCCTCCGACGATCGAACGCCCCGTCGCCCGACTGGACCGCCCACTCACCCGAATCCCTGCGGACCATCCTTTGGCGCGGGAGGCCCGAAACTCCCCCATCTGCGGAGGATGTAACGAACCGCTTTCCCCTACCCACAGGTGTCCTGATGAGCTCGACCCTGACCCAATCCCGTGCCTCGAGTGCTCTTCCCCCGCTCACTCCCACACCGCCTGTCCAGAGTACGCCTGCCCTAATTGCCAACTCCCCCGTCCCATGCACCCTCAACACGAATGCCCTGAGCTTGTCTGTCCCAACTGTTACGGTTGGGGACACACCAAGCGTAATTGCACCTTCCCCCAGCACTACTCCCCCCCATACCTGGGAACCTTCTGTGAGCGGTGCTACCTACCTGGGCACTCTGGAGTTCGATGCACTAGGAGGCTCTTCGTGGCACCCCGACCATCTCCACTGCGCCACCGATCCCATCCTCGACCTGAATCTTCCGACGATGAACAACCCCATTCCCCTCGCCCATCCTCATCCTCGCCCCTGGCAGGGCCTTCCCGTCTGGATGGAGGAACCCCTACAACCGGACACTCCTCCCCCCGCCCCCCTTTTGTTGATGAATGAATGGCCTTGGGAGCTTGAATCGATGTTTCAAGCCTGGCAGGGGGGTAATGTTACGTTTTCCGCTCTCCCTCCTCTAGACCCCGCTCTACCCGCCGTATACTATCATCCCGTGGACGACCATCAAGGCCTCCTCATTTCCCCTCAGATATATGGACGACGTCCCCCCACTTCTGGTTGGTCCTAAAGTTCCCCAGGACGGTGATCCCTTTGTTTCCCTTTTTCTTTCCATTGTCTTCCTTGTACGGAAACCATTGTTCTCCTCTATCGGACTACGTCTTTCTTCTCCTAATCTGGAAGCCTTTGTTCTCCCAGATCGTCTTCCCAATCCTCCCTTATAAATACCCGTCGTAGCCAACGTGTACTCCTTAGCTAGATCTACGTTTAACAACGTAACTCTTCTCACTCCGAGTGTGTTGGTAACGCTCGAGACCTCTTGACCTCTATCAGACTTCGTGTCGCTGCTGAAGGACACGCTCGACAGCGAGATCGTTTACGTCGACGTAACAAGGGGAAGGCGAATGAGTAAGACTAGGGTAAAGGGGAAGAAGGAAAAGGAAGGCGGGCAAGCTCTCATTCAGAAGGCTGGTGATGCTCCCTGTATTGCTCGTCAAAGTCCAGGATATCTTGCCATGTGGCTCTGTCGGGGTTCTCTGCCAGTTCTCGGAGATGTCACGGTAGGTGATAGTAAGAGGGGTCGGGCGGGGGAGTGGAAGACATAGGTTGAGGAGACCAGGTAACTCAGAAATAGGACTGCAGGAAAGAGGCATGTCGTTCTTCAGGCGTCTCCGAGGGGAAAAGTGTAACAGGCAGTGGTTGTTATACGTGAAAGGGGGGGTCGTGTTGGATGAGTATTAACCTTGTTCTGCTGGCATACAGCGCATCCCTGAGTGACTCGTCTGACCAGAGCGGCCATGCCCGGCCACCAGTAGTCCTGTTGCAGTAAATGGAGTAATCGGAATTGACCCAGGTGGCCGTGGGCAGGGTGTTCGTGGGTCTCGCATACCAGTTTGGCTCGTGTGGGTTCGGGGATGTACAACTTCCCCTTAAAGTAGAGCAGGTTGTCGTGGTATGACCAGTCAGTTGGAGCGGTTTTGTTGATGGGGTAGGTCGCAGTGATTTCCCGCAACTGCCGCTCCGCGAAGGGGTCGGTAGGGGTCGTCAGAGCCACGAGGTTCTTTAGCCCCAAATTGATTGCGCAAATCATGGTAACCGGGGTGAACAGCGCTACTTGGTCATTGTCGGCAGAGGTGTCAGGGTTTGTTAGTCGAGAAAGAGCGTCTGCCAGACCCATTTGTGATCCCGGTAGGTGGTGAAATTCTAAGTCAAAGTCCATGAGGTATAACATCCATCGCGCCTGTCTGCGCAAGAGATTCTGTGGTTTCTTGAAGTAAGCCAGATTTTTATGGTCAGTTAGGACCATCACCACATGTCGGGTTCCAGATAGGTGGTGTTGCCACTCCTCCAAGGCCCTTATTACTGCAAGTAACTCACGATCATAGATATCATAGTTCTGTTCCTCCGGGGAGAAGGTGCGCGAGAAGTATGTGCAGGGATGAAGGTCGCCATTTCCATCTTTTTGCATAAGGACTGTGCCACACACTACCAGTGAAGCGCCCGTCATGAGCCAGAAGGGTTTCAAAGAATCTGGGAGACATAGGACAGGGGATCCCAGGAACTGTTTCTGTAGCGTTTGAAATGCCGTCTGATAGATGGGGAGCCACTCCCATTTGGAGGATTTCTTGGTGAGGTCCGTGAGCGGTTTGGCGAGGTTGGACAATCCGGCGATGAATTTCCTGTAGATGTTGCAGAACCCGAGGAATGATCTGACCGCCTTGACTGTGGTCGGGGGTTGCCAGTTCCGTATGGCATCTAGCTTAGTGGGGTCAAGCGTGACAGCTCCGGGTTTCACCACTAGTCCCAGGTATTCCACCGTGTTTGTGTCAATGGTGGATTTGGATAGTTTTAGGAATAGGGCGTGCTCGCGGAGGTGTCATAGCACTTTCCAGGTGCGGTCCTGATGGGTGGAGAGGTCCGCGGAGTGGATCAGGATATCGTCCATGTAAATGATCAGCCATCCCTCCATGACATAGTCCTGGAAGATGTCGTCCATCAAGCATTGGAAGGTTGGTGGGGAATTGCACATGCTGAAGAACATCATGGTGGGTTCGAAGAGGCCGAACGGGGTAATGAAGGCTGCCTTCCATTGGTCCTCCGGTTTGATTCGAACATTGTTGTACCCCCATTGCACATTGAATTTTGTGAAGATCTTAGAGTCTTTGAGCTTATCAATTAACTCTGATATTAAGGGGAGGGGGTATGCGTTCTTGACCGTGTGTTCATTGAGGTATCTATAGTCCTGGCAGGGCCGTAGAGTACCATCCTTCTTTGCCACGAAGAAAAAGAGGGATGCTTGTGGGGATTTAGAGGGGACGATCTGTCTGGCAGTGAGATATTTGTTGATGAATGCTTTGCAGGCTTCCATCTCCTTGGGGTTTAATTGGTAGGCCTTGGCCACCCGGGGTTTAAAGGTGTTGGCAGTGAGGATTTCGTGATCGTACGGGCGTTCGGGGGGTAGTTGTCCTACGGGAGGTTCGTCGAACACGTCCTTGAACTCGGCATATTCTGTGGGGAGGGTGACTTCTTTTGGGTGAATGGTCTGTGCGATCTGGGTGGAGATAGTTGTCTTGTGGAGTGCTTCCGTGATATATCCATCAGGGTTCTTTCCAAGGTAATGGGTGACGTAGCTTTGGGCCCCGCAGATTCTGAGTAGGTTAGGGGGTAACTCCATCCTCTGAGCAGCCCAGTTGATGAGGGGGTTTTGTTTTCTTAACCAGTCCATCCCCAGAATTAGGGGGTCTTTTCCACAAGCGATGACGTAGCATGTCAGCCGTTCTTCGTGGTCATCGATGATTAGGTGCAGGTCAGCTGTCTCCCTTACCATCCTGGCGAGATTAAGGGTTCTGTTGACATTTCGTGCCAGGAGGGGAGAGGGTAGTCGTTTCGTCTTCCAGCGACTTCTTCGTACTAGTTCTTTATTTACAAACGTGGAGGTGGCGCCACTGTCGACCAGGGCAAGGGTTTCTATGATTTTTCCGTCTTGTTCCAGAGTTACAGGGACTTTGATTGCTTTAGTGGTACAACTGGATAGAAGTACAGTCGAGGGAGAACTTGATGTAGCTAAAGTCCTCCCCAGCCAAAACCCTTGTCATCCTCAGATGTGTTGGCGCGATTTACCGATTCTTCTTCGGCACTTCCTCCAAAGGCCATCTTCATTGTTCTGAGGATCTCGTCCTGAGTGAAAGGGAGGGTCCCGATGTAGTCCTCTACCAGGGATGTTTCCATTTTTCTGACTTTCTGTGGGGGTTTATTCGAGGTTCCCAGCCTCTGGTCTCCTTTATGGTTCATAGATCTGCATCCCTTCTGATGGCAGACAAAGCATTTGTTATTCTTTAGGTGTTTGGCGCGCTGAGTGGGGGAGAGCCGGGTGACATCGACGTCCATGGCGTTGGGGTTGGTGGATCGTCCATTTCTGGGGAAAGTTTGTCCTAGAGGGAGGTATTGGGAGCAGCTTCGGAGTTGTCTGACCCTCAAGAAATTCTGCTCGAAGATCCAGGCTTTGGCGATCCAATCTTGCCACGTAGTCGGTTGGGGATTGATTGTCACCATCATGTTGGCAAGGGAGGGAGAGACTCCCCTGTTTAGCACGTCAATGAGGATCTCGTCATGTCCAACATCGAGTTTGCTTCGTCCTGCTGCTATTTCAAAGGCGGCAATGAAATCATTAAAGCTTCCTCGTTTCAGGTTCGGGGGAAGAGCACATTCGGTGGTATCAGGGTAGTCTGCCTGCTTTATCTGGTATAGTTGGTTCCTGGCCTTTTCTTGTAGGCCAGCGGGGATGAACGAGTTTGTGAAAGCTGTCTCAAATTGTGCCCAGGTTGCTCCTAGCACCTTTGGGTACCACATTTTGGCAAATGAGGCCGACCGTCCTTCTGCCATCTTGTTTAAGCAGGTTAGAATCATAGTCTCATCATTGTTATAGATGGTGGGGTTCATGTGGAAATAAGCTTTCATAGCGAGGAGCCATCTCTGGGCGTTCTCGGGTTTTCCGTTGAAGTCTACCGGTAGTCCAGCCTTTAACTTGCTGGTTCTCGGTGCAACCAGGGGTGCTGGCGCCGCAGGTTGGGCTATCTGGGCCTGTTGGGCCACCTGGGCCTGTTGGGGTTGTCCTGGTTGATTCATCGATCCCTGGGAAGCGGGGGTAAGGGCTTGTTGGATGGCTTGGTCAGCTTTGTCGAGGCTGGCGAAGGCTTCCTGAAGGGCTGCTTGGGTGATGAAGTGGAGGGGTGGAGTGGGCGCTCTGGTGATGGTCTGGGGGGTGTGCATGGTTGAGGTGGCGGCAGATAGGGGATTTCTCTGGGGTTGAACCTGGGGAGTGGAGATAGGGGGTGGTTCTAAGGACAAGACAGGGGCGGCAGGCAAGGTAGTAGTTGGCGCTCTTCGTCTTCTCTGTTGAAGGAGCAGGTTCAGCGGTGGAGGTCTTCCAGACACTCTTCACGGCGGGGGTGGTTCAATGTATTCGGGTTCGAGGGAAAGCTCTTCCTCGCGTTCTCCTTCTTCTTCCTTGGAAGACTCAGGAGGTTGGTAGCTTCAGTACTGATCGTGATCAGCCGTTTTTGCACTAGTCTCGCCCTTCTGCTTCGAAGGCAGGGGCAGTGGGGACAAGTTAGATCTTTTGTTACACTACGTGTAAAGTCCAACTGTCAAGCACTACCTCAAGAGTGTAGTGACGTCTCGTAGAGATCCAGGTCTCGCTGAGTAGGACGACTGCAGCGGCAAGGAGTCAAACTCTAGGCATGTTAAGCATAGATCTAACTAGGGTACAAGTACAGGGCTCAACGGTATTTATGTGTTCTGGGAAAACGAGTTAACTATAAGGAGAAGTTAACAAAGGAGGAAGGTGAGTCCATTAGAGGAAGGTAGCGAAGAGGCAGGGCATAGGGGAGAACGGAAGAGGCAGGCAGTCAATAGAGAAGGGGAAGGCGAATAAGTAAGACTAGGGCAAAGGGGAAGAAGGAAAAGGAAGGCAGGCAAGCTCTCATTTGGAAGGCTGGTGATACTCCGCATATTGTTCGTCGAAGTCCAGGATATCTTGCCATGTGGCTCGGTCGGGGTTCTCCGTCAGTTCTCGGAGATGTCACAGTAGGTAATAGTAAGAGGGATTGGGCGGGGGAATGGAAGACATAGGTTGGGGGGACCAGGTAACTCAGAAATAGGACTCCAGGAAAGAGGCATGTCGTCCTTCAGACATCTCCGAGGGGAAAAGTGTAACACCAGGTATTCTCAGCAGATGAGTAACCCTTCCACTTGATAAGGAATTCCTGACAGGTGGCATTCCCTTGATGACTAAGGATGGCTTCAACTTCGTAATGTTCTTCGTCATCTACAAGGTCTGGTGGTGGGTTCGTAAAGTTAGGGCCATGTTCCACAGTCATGATATATGGCAATAGGAAGGTGGCATGGAAGTTTGGGTGTATTTTCCATGCCAGGGGAAGTTTGAGCCAATAGACGAGGGGGGAGATTACACGTTCTATTTTGAAGGGTCCTTCTCTTCTGGGAGCAAGCTTCCTAAAGGGGTAATGGAGATGGAGGTTTTTGTTATCTAGCCATACTTGATCTCCAACTTTCCACAGTTTGAACATGGGAGAACAGTTGCTAATCATAGCCTTCTGTGCAATCTGATGGGCGTGTAGGGCTTCTGTTCAGGCTTCCTCAAGGAGCTCCACTCGCTTCTTGACTGCTGGTGTGAACAACTTTCCTAGTTGGGGATAAGCATGGGGTTCATAGCCCATTATGAGAGAGAATGGGGATTTCTTGGTTACCGAGTGTGTCAAGGAGTTGTGTGTGAATTCCGCCATGGGTAGGAGTGTGGGCCAGTTTGTCAGGTTGCCCTGGGTGAAGATCCGAAGATATGTTCCTAATTCCTAGTTTACCCGTTCAGTCTCTCCGTTGGTCTGTGGATGGTATATGGTGGAGAGGGCAATGTTGTAGTGGAGGAGGTGAGCGAGTTTGTAGGTGAAGGCGGAGTTAAACTGGGGACCTCGGTCTGAGATTACTTTGTCGTGGAGTCCGAATCTGGGGAATACTTTCTCAAAAAATAGTTTGGTAACAGTTTCCACATTGGCTGTACTCGAGATTGGGATAAAAATAGCCCCCTTTGTCAGGCCATGGTCCACCATGACCAAAACTGCATCATGACTGTCAACGGGGGGTAGGGACGTAATGAAATCCATGGAGATCTGCTAAAAGGGGTGCATGGTGGTGGTTGGGATAGGGGATAGTGGGGGGTGGGTGGGATGGGTGTGTTACGATTTCTTTCCTTGATTAGTCCCCTACGTCCTATGGTAACCTTCCATGTCGATTACTCATTGGAGCTTACTCTTCCCTCCAATGACCTTGCTATGTTTGTCATCATCGATTACCTTTGTCCTTTTCCCTTTTGAACCTTTAATCCCTTTCTTAGCAGATGGTCTGTGCGCCCATCTCCTTAGTACTTAACTCCCTACATTACCCTCATGTACTTTATACTCAATCTACGCAATACAAGCGTTCTTGAGTGTCACCTTACCTCCTTGAGCCCCACTGGGAGTCCTCTACGTCTAAGCCTCTTCTAAGGCTTATCCTTCAAGTCTCTTTGCTGTTTATCTTGGGACATTGTCGCACCTCTTCGTGAGTGTCCTCCCCAAGGTAGACCCTTGTCTCGTCCACTCTTGTTTCGCTTTCACGTAACAAAAGATTGAGTATCTCCTCTGCCCCTCCTATCTAGGAGTAGGGCATCTCCCCAGTCACCATTTCCTATTGAGTCCCTGAGTCCTCTGAGGAGGAAAGCTCTGTGTCCTCTGCCCCCAGCAGAACCCCTTCGCCTTTGCCACCCACCCCCAGGTATCACAAAAACTGCACCTTTCGCAATAGAAACACCCCTTCGTCCTCAGCCCTGGCACCTTCATCCCAAGCCCTCGTCCCTGTCAACCCCTCCTCCATGACCACCAAGTCTGAGCTCAAAGCTGCCCTCCCAGCAGATTTCTCTGGGGAACCTGCCAATGCCACCCAATGGATGAAGGCCATGAAGGCCTACTTCACCATCAACAAGACCCTTTACACCTCCAACGAAGAAAAGATCATGACCTCGCTCAACAAAATGAGCAAGGGATGCGGTATCTCTTTCTCCAAAATGTGGTATAATAAAATGGCTGACTCTACCACCCCCTCCACCAATAAAACCTTCGATAAGTTTCAAGAAAATTTCGAGTCCACATTCTTCCCCTTCGATGTCAAAGCCACCACCCGCCTTGAGCTCTCCAAGCTCATTCAAAAGTCATTCAAACGCCCCAGTGGCGAGGTAGATGATGGATTCCAGAAATACATTACTGATTTCCAAAACCTCGCAGCCAAGGCTGGCATCAAGGACGATACCACCCTCATCGATCAATTCTCCCTTGGACTGGACCAACAAATCACCACCATGATCTTGTCCATGGATGCAGTCCCCACCTCCATCACCGCCTGGATCACCAAAGCAAAGACCTTCCACACCCAGAAGGCCCAAATTGCTGCTCTTAGAAAGGGGACTTGTGCGCCCCCTTCTTTCTCCTCTCACACCCCCACCACTGACCCAAATGCCATGGATGTGGATACTGTCCACATCTCAAAACTCACCCCCCTTGAGTGCACCAAATGTATCAAGGAAGGTCACTGCTTCCGCTGTTGACGCACTGGACACAATGCCACCCAATGCAAGAACTTCCCCACCACCAAGACCACCCCCTCACCCCCTCAGAACATTCGCTCCACCACTACTGCTGCCCCCGCCAATGAAAACCCCAAGCCCTCCTCTGCCCTGAATGCATTTGTTAACTCTCTTTGCACTCAGGGGAGGGATGAAGGAGAAATCCTTCAAACCCTGAAGTTATGCTTTGAAGAAACCAGGGAGGAGGAGAACGTTGCCTCCATAAAATTAGAGGATTTTTAAATGGGAAAGTTGCGTCAACATCCTCTTTCCCTATTGTACTTAGTGCCCTGCCCAATGAACGAGCTTTTCGTCTCCCAGTTCATTTACAAACCGGCAACCAAACTGTCAATGTCATCGCTCTAATTGACAGTGGAGCCACTGGCAACTTCATCGATCAAAGCTTAGTTCCTCTTACTCGCCAAGGAATTCATCCCCTGCCCAAACCCCTCACCGCCTACAATGTAGATGGATCTCCCAATAGCAAGGGAACCATCAAGTGGAAGATAAGGACCCAAGCCCACTTTCACTCATTCACTGATATCCTTGACCTCATGGTCACCTCCCTTGGAAAGCGCCAGATTATTCTGGGGATGCCCTGGTTGCACAAATGGAACCCCAACATCAACTGGACCTCCCAGACATTAGTCATTCGCCCCTCACCTTGAGATGCTGTTGTACCTCTTCGTGAGTGTCCTCCTCAAGGCCAGAAGGGCGAAAACATCAATAAGACCATGCTCTCCACCCAACTTGCACAACAGGAAACCCCCAAAGAACAGGAACTCCCTGAGTGGTGTGCTGATTTTTCTGACATATTCTCTAAAAGGCTCTTCAGTGAACTACCCCCTCACCGTGAAACAACTGAATGAGTCACTATACTTCACTAGAGACTGGAGAACCAAATCCTAATCACCAGTGACTAGTAACTTGGGAGTAGTTCCTTAGTGCTGCACCCCTTATCCA
>JBBPKP010000824.1:0-10662 GCA_038089335.1 Boletellus aff. obscurococcineus | reverse complement strand
ACATTGTGGAGTTCAACAGGATTGCTTCACAAGTCAAGGATCCTCTACCCCTAGACGAGACCCTAACGCCATGGACGTCGACGCCGTCCGACTTTCCCCTGAACAACAAGCGGAGTGCTTCCGAAAGAACCTCTGTTTTATCTGCAGGAAGCCAGGATGCCGCTCTTCCAACCACCGAAAGGAGAGGGGCAAACCTCATACGAAAGCCAGAGTCGCTCAAACTGACCCCCTTGACAATTACACCTCCACTTCTAAGTACTCCAGGGAGGAATTAGCCAAAGTACTGGACATCGCTCTCTCTCCTGGTGAAGACGAGCTGCAGAGCGCCACTGCCAAGGTAAGGAGAGTTGCGGTGGAACAGGGTTTTGCCTGGGGAGAGAAGTAGTAACGTCTTCTTCTCCCGAACGGATTGCCAGTGTAGTTGTATCTAAAGACAACCCCAGATCAATGAGAATTGCTGTGACCCTGTCTTATCCTGGCAAGAAAACCGTTACAACCCTAGCTCTCATCGACAGCGGAGCCACCAAAAGCTTCATCAATCGGACTACCCTAATCAACGGAGGATGGACCCCTTATCAACTGAAGGTCCCCCTTGTCGCAAAGAATGTGGATGGCACCCCAAACCAAGCTGGACTGATCCAACATTTCGTTCCCCTAGTGGTCTGTTGTGGAGGAATCAAGGAAAGGCGAAACTTCTACGTGATAAACGCCGCCAAGGATCCCATCATCCTCGGAATAGACTGGCTTCAGAAACACAACCCACGAATTGATTGGACCAAACAAGAAGTGTCCCTTGCGGACGAACCCGCCCAACAAGAACTCACCAATGACAACGACCACCCCTATCTCCTTTGCTACTTACGAATGCACCACGACTATGACGCCGACCTATCCATTCGGAAGACCACCCTCTCTACCACTATTGCTCAAACCGAGAAATGACCAGAGGAACCTCTCCCCTCTGTCTGCCAGGGGTTTGAACATGTTTTTAGGGAACCACCCCCGGGAACCCTCCCCCCTGAAAGGAAGTTTGATCACGAAATAGTCTTGACTGACGTGTTCGTCCCGAAGGTAGCGAAAATATATCCGCTCAACCCTAAGGAAACTCTGGCATGCGAGGAATTCGTCAAGGAACACCTTGCCTCAGGGAAGATCGTCCGTTCCAAGTCCCCTCAGGCAGCCCCTTTCTTTTTTGTGGCAAAGAAAGATGGAACTCTTCGACCCTGCCAGGACTATAGATATGTCAACTCTTTCATGGTCAAGAACGCCTACCCGTTACCCCTGATATCGGAGTTGGTGGATAAGGTAAAGGAGTCAACCATCTTCACCAAAATGGACATCCGTTGGGGGTACAACAATGTACGCATCAAACCTGAAGATCGCTGGAAGGCTGCTTTCATTACTCCCATGGGTCTTTTTGAACCCGTGGTGATGTTCTTTGGACTTTCCGGATCCCCCCCGACTTTCCAGGCGTTAATGGATGATGTCTTTCGAGATTTCATCGTGGAAGGATGGCTGATCATCTACATGGACGATATCCTCATTCATTCTATCTCTCAAACAGAGCACGACGAGAGAACAAGGAAGGTGCTTCAGCGGTTGTCTGACCACCAGTTCTACCTGAAGCCGTCCAAATGCTTCTTTTCCGTCAAGGAAGTAGAATTCCTCGGTATCATCCTCCGGCCGGGAGAGATCACCTTAGATCCCGGGAAACTCAAGGCGATCGACGAGTGGACTACCCCCCGATCTGTCAAGGACGTCCGCTCTTTCCTTGGGTTCTGCAACTTCTATCGAAAGTTTATCCCCGGATTTTCCGACATCGCCCTACCCCTAACCTCCCTCACTAGGAAAGGCATGCAATGGAACTGGACCCCCGCTTGCGACAAAGCTTTTGTGACTCTACAGGACGCTTTTCGTTCCAAACCTGTCCTCCGACTCCCCAATAATTCCGCCCCTTTCTGGGTCATGACTGACGCTTCGTTGGGAGCTTGCGGCGCCGTGCTAATGCAGAAAGACACCAACGGCGACCTCCACCCTTGTGCCTATTTTTCCAAAACCTTCTCTCCCGAAGAACGAAACTACAACATCTATGATCGGGAACTCCTAGCTGTAATCCGCACTCTGGAGGAATGGCGGCATCACCTCATAGGGACGGCTCACCCTGTCACCATCTATACGGACCACAAAAACCTCAGCTACTTCAAGTCTCCACATCAGTTATCTCACAGACAGTCTCGATGGATGCTCTTCCTAATGGACTTCGATCTGATTTTTCGCCATCTCCCCGGATCGGCGATGGGCCCGGCTGATGCCTTATCTCGCCTCCATCTACCCGACACCTCCTCCGACAACCAGGATCTGGTCCTTCTCACCCCTGCAGCCATGGTATGAACCATCGACCTTGCTCTGAAAGAGCGCATCGCCTCTTCTTCCCGCACCGACGACTTCATAGCCTCCGCCTTAAACAGCCTGAATTCCTCCTCTACGTCACGACTTTTCACCCAAGCACAGGATTGGCGGTACACCGATGATCTTCTTTACTTCTAAAATCAGCTATATGTCCCCCCTGACTCCCGCTCTCAACTTGTCACTTCGGTCCACGAATCCGCTGCGGCCAGACATGCCGGATATTTCCGCCTCCTATCCCTATTACGACAGGACTACTGGTGGCCAGGGATGGCCGCATTTGTCAGAAATTTCGTCAAAGGCTGTGCCGTGTGTCAGCAAAATAAAGTGATCACCCATCCAACAACTCCCGGCCTCTCCCCGATCCCATCCGATGCATCCCGCCCCTTCCAACAAATCTCGATGGACTTTACGTCGGGACTTCCCACGGTGAACGGTTTCAATGCTATTCTGGTCGTGGTCGACCATGGGCTTACAAAGGGGGTAATCCTTATTCCGACTAACGTAAACACCGACGCCGCTGAAACCGCGAAATTGTTTTTCTCTCACGTCTTTCCCCGATTTGGTCTACATAACAAAGTCATCTCCGACCGAGGACCTCAGTTTGCCTCCGCTTTCGCCAGGGAACTTGCCAGACTACTAGACTACGACGTCGCTCTTTCAACCGCCTACCACCCGCAAACTGACAGAGAGACGGAACGAGTAAACCAAGAGATCGCCATGTATTTGAAAATGTTCTGCCAAGCCAACCCGACCTCTTGGCCTGACCTCCTGCCGATGGCGGAATTCTCACATAATGCCCTCACCCATTCCGTAACAAAGAAGTCACCATTCTCTCTCATGATGGGCTACGAACCCCAGGCCTACCCCCCAATAGGGAAGACCTTTATCCCCGCCCTGACGGAACGACTAGCCATTCTCGACAACACTAGAAAGGATGCCATAGCTGCACACTGCCTCGCCCAACAAGAAATGGTGCAACGAAAGAAAGGGAAACCGCCGACATGGAAGGCCGGAACCAAAGTCTGGCTAGATGCCTCTAATCTGAAACTAACCCATTCTTTCCCAAAACTCGCCCCCCGACGACTTGGCCCCTTCGAAATCGAAAAAGTCCTCTCCCCCCTTACGTACCGATTACGGCTTCCGTCTTCCTGGAAGATCCATCTGAATTTCCACGCCTCCCTACTTTACCCTTATACGGAAACCGACGAACACGGCCCCAACTTCCTCCAACCTCCGCCCGATGTCGTAAACGATGAAGAAGTCTACGAAGTCGAAGGCATCTTAGCTCATCGCGGCTCACCTACCCGTCGGGAATACCTTATCAAATGGCGGGGCTATCCTTCCTCCAAAAATACCTGGGAACCGGAACGGAACTTAACCGGATCTGCCGCCCTTCTACAACTATATAAGTCCTCCCAACCTCAGCATTTCCCCATCCGTCGAATCACCACCGACTCCCCCACACCCACCCTACCCAATCCATCTACCCTCCATAAAAAACATGTCCACTCCCACCATCACCATCACCGCCCCTGCCCTCATCATCCTACTCGTACCGCTGGGTACGATATACCTGGCGTATCATTTAGTAGGGCAGTTTATGGAGCGACATGTAATAAGGGTAGTCTACAGTGTGACGGAGAGAACGGCGGGGACGGTGGAGGTCACCCGGTTTCAAGATGGGCACGAGAATCGTGTCACGACAACCGGAGGAGGGAGGTCGAAGGCCTGGTGCTGGGAGATCAATCTCTCCCCGAATGGGCCCTGGGAACACAACAACTATATAAATCCCATCCCAGCCCAGGCCGGAGGCGATGGATGGCCGGATCAGAACTAGAAAGGGGGGAAACCGGTTTAAAAGGAAATTTTAATGCTGTGTTATCCCTTTTAAAACGCGAGATGAACACCCCTCCCCCAGAATGGAGTTCCCCGTCGTCACCGAAACCATCACCTACGATTTCGAACTCGCCCCCGGACTTCATTCCTGGTGTTCCTGCCCCCAGAAACACGACGCTGACACCTATCCTACCCCCAAAGGCACTCATGACATCGCAGGATATCCTGCCCACCTTGAGCAATTCTGGGAACAATTCGAACTCAATCGAGAGTGCGCCGCTGAGGCAGCCGCACGATGTCTTCCCAGTACTGGACCAGAGAACGCTGGAATAGGCAAACACCTCGCCACCGCCAATACTACTTAAGAACTGCCTGGTGTGACGACGTCTTTGGTTCCTTTGAAGATTCCCCCATCCTTATCTGACAACGAGTTCCTCCTTCCCTTGACGCTCTAGTAGATCCCATCGCGCCTTTCCCTATCCCGAGTCACGTACAACACTCCTGGAATGCCCAGTGGGTGTTGCAAATCCTCTCTTTCCCGTGGAACAATCCCCCGGCCAGACCCCTTGTTATTACCCAGGACCTCCTGGTGTGGACCCCGTCTCCGCTTTATCATTTAATCGTTGCTATGAACCTTCCCTCTCGACGAAACCCAATTCCCCTCCGACTCAATGCATTTCCCCCGTTTCACAAACGAGAATTTATCTTCAATATCATTTCTTCCCCCGCTCTCCTAGCCCACATACTCTTCCTCCCCGCAGTCACCAAACACAGAATTACTCGATGGGCCATTGACTTAGCCGTCGCCCACATTAACCTCACCCGGCTTGTTCTCGCTGTAGCCGATCACCCGGATCGACGAGAAACCATCGCTGAGGATGAAGGATTTGAACGAACTCTCGAGTGGGTCGCCTCGGGGAGGGAGGTCACCTTCTATGGGCTTCTTTCCGTTGGAATCGTCGACATCATCAATAAACTACCCTACAACTTACTGTATCCTCTCTTCCGTTACCGACTCGCTATTACGTCGACGTAAACGATCTCGCTGTCAAGCGTGTCCTTCAGCAGCGACACGAAGTCTGATAGAAGTCCGGGGTCTCGAGCGATGCCAACACACTCGGAGTGAGAAGAGTTACATTGTTAAACGTAGATCTAGCTGAGGAATACATGTCAGCTACAGTGGGTATTTATAAGGGGGAGAAGGTGGGGAAACGATCTGGGAGAACAATGGCTACCAGATTAGGAGGACAAAAGCGTAGTCCGTTTAAAGAGAACAATGGTTACCATACAAGGGAGACAATAGACCCACTAGGGGAGGTTTGACGGGGAATGCCGTCCGTACACGAGGGGGGGAATGAGGATGCCTTGATGGGCGTTCACTGGGCGATAGTACACGGTTGAGAAGAGAGGATCAAGAGAAAGAGAAGAAAACGTAACACTCGCCCTCTTTACCCCTCGAGAGCGCGCCCGCTACCTTAATTTCCCCAACCCGATCCCTGCGAGTAACCCGACACCACCCGACGTTCCCCTCGCCCCGCCTACTTTACAATGCAATCCATCTACAACGCTCCAACGCCCCTTCTCCCGACTCGAGAGGCCACTCCTCCGGATCCCTCCTAACCATCCATTGGCAAGGGAGGCAAGGAACTCCCCCCTCTGTGGAGGGTGTGCCGAACCTCTCTCTCCGACCCACCAATGTCCGGATAAGTTGGACCCAGACCCAATCCCCTGCCTTGAGTGTTCTTCCCCCGCTTACTCCCACACCGCCTGCCCTGAATACGCCTGCCCCAATTACCAGCTCCCCTGCCCCATGCATCCCCAACATGAATGCCCCAAACTGGTTTGTCCAAACTGTTACGGCTGGGGGCACACTCGGGGAAATTGTCCCAATCCCCGACATCACTCCCCCCCCCATCCTGGACCTTTCTGCAACAGGTGCTACTTACCAGGGCATACTGGGGTCCGATGCACTCGGCGTCTTTTCGTGGCACCACGACCCTCCCCTCTCCGCTAACAACGTACCCCCGAACCCGACGAACCCGACGACACCTCCTCCTCTCGAACTCCAACACCCCCGTCCTCACCCGTGGCGGGCCCGTCCTGCTTGGATGGACAATCCTCTTCCTCCGGACACTCCCCCGTCCACCCCCCTTTTGTTGATGAATGAATGGCCTTGAGAGCTTGAATCGGTGTTTCAAGCCTGGCAGGGGGGTAATGTTACGTTTTCTTCTCTTTCTCTCGATCCTCTCTTCTCGACCGTGTACTATCGCCCGGTGAACGCCCACTAGGGAATCCTCGTCCCTCCTCTTGTGTATGGACGGCAAGGCCCGTCGGACCCTCAGTAGTGGATCTATTGTCCCTTCAATATGGTAACCATTGTTCTCTCTATACGGACTACTCCTTTGTTCTCCTAATCTGGTAGCCATTGCTCTCCCAGATCGTCTTCCCCTATTTCCCCCTATAAATACCCATCGTAGCTGATTTGTATCCCTTAGCTAGATCTACGTTTAAACACGTAATTCTTCTCACTCCGAGTGTGTTGGCATCGCTCGAGACCCCAGGACTTCTACCAGACTTCATGTTGCTGCTAAAGGACACGCTCGACAGCGAGATTGTTTACGTCGACGTAACAGGCATCTACGTCCAGGTTATTTAAGGTTCGATGGATGTCTGCAATGGATAGGCTCCGAATGATCCCAAGTCCATGCTGTCGGATGTCCGCATGGGTCCGGAAGAAGGCAATTGCTTGTTGGAGAGGGGCGTCATTTCAAAACATCTCGGTTTCCTCTACTGCTTGCATGATTACAAGATCACGAAGGAGTCCGAGGATAAATTCTCGTTAGTGATGGGCAGGGAAGTTTTCCACGCAAAGCAGGGTTTGTCCAGCCATAGTTGTTGGTAGGAAGAAGTGAGGATAACCATGTAGGTGGTGATTTTCACTAGTAGAGAAATGCGCATTCGGACCCAAAAAAGATTCTATTGTCAATTCCCCCAGCCATCGGATTGGCCGGTGGCAGTCTGGTAAGCTAGGGAGGGGGAGTACACCGATACTTCCCAATACCACAGCCATTTCAGGCTTGTCTGGGATCTCTTGGTGTGGAACTCCTGGTCCCCATTGTGTTGGACGACGGTGGAGGCGGGGGTAACAGTGGTCTCCCTGAAGGCAAAGCGGATGGTGCCTCGGGATTCTACAAAACGGATGGTGGCGATGAGGGAAACAAACGTGGTGGCTAGGTATACGAGGTGGATGAGGGTGGAGAGAGTGGTGTCTAAGGAGATGGTGACAGTCATAATGCTAAATATATCCTCCTAAGAAAAGTTGGGGGTGGTGTGTCGACCGGGTTTCGTTTTCCCTGGGGGGAAGGTGGACAGCCTGGCATTCTTATATTCGGAAAGCAGTCGCTTAGTGTTCCCCAAGTTCCGTTCCGGTTCCCAGGTATTCTCGGCAGATGAGTAACCCTTCCACTTGATTAGGAATTCCCGGCGAGCGGCATTCCCATGATGACTAAGGATTGCTTCGACTTTGTAATGTTCTTCGTCATCAATAAGGTCTGGGGGTGGATTAGTAAAGTTAGGGCCATGTTCCGCAGTCATGACATATGGTGATAAGAAGGTGGCATGGAAGTTCGGGTGTATTTTCCAGGTCGGAGGTAGTTTGAGCCGATAGACGAGGGGGGAAATTATGTGTTCGATTTCAAAGGGGCCTTCTCGGCAGGGTGCGAGTTTCCTGAAGGGATAGCAGAGATGAAGGTTTTTGTTATCTAACCATACACTGTCTCCGACTTTCCACGGTTTGAACGCAGGAGTTCGGTTGCTAATCATAGTCTTCTGTGCAAGTTGATGGGCATGAAGTGCTTCCGTTCGTGCTTCTTCGAGTAACTCCACTCGCTTCTCGACCACGGGTGCAAAGGACTTTCCTAGTTGGGGATAAGCACGGGGTTCATAGCCCATCATGAGAGAAAAGAGGGATTTTTTGGTTACCGAATGGACAGAGGAGTTGTGCGTGAATTCTGCCATGGGAAGAAGCATGGGCCAATTTGTCAGGTTGTGAAACAACCCCAAAGTCTATCCTATAAGAGGAGAGACGCCAAGTGATACCACTGGCATGTGGGTCGACGTCCAAGGATGACTTCCAGCTGAATCTGGTTGAGTAGGGTTATGCAGGTTACAAGACCTTAACCCAATAGGCCAGGGAGTATGGTTACTCTTATGGTAGAGGCCCCTAATGATGGTGGGGGAAAAACCCAAGAGAACTCAACTAGAGTCTCTGGGCACTGCATTAGCCTTATATACCTTTTACATGTTTGTCCCTATTTGGTACCTATTTAGGGCAAGCCTGGGAACTAGTTACTATGTAAAGGTATCAACACAGCCTTCTATACCCTTTATGGTAATAATATATCTATATATGGTAAGGAAAAGGCTAGAATGTCTAGGTATAGGGTTATAGTGTAATATGGCGCCATAATGGTGCAATAATTAGTAATGATGACAAATAGATAAGGGATGATGTCATAGGTCTGGCCTATGATGTCATAGATAAGGGTCTAGACAATTAGTAAGCGGTCTAGCCCATGACGTCATAAATAAGAATATATGTCCAAAGTGAAATGTGAAGATGTGAAATAGAGGGGTCCTTCGTGGGAAAGTGTCCAAATATCACGTGATTGTGGGAAGTATCATGTGACCTGTCACATGATCACTGTAGGAATGAATGGTAGTGAAGGCCACTAATAAAAGGTAGTAAAGGATAGAAAATGGTAAATAAAATGAGGAAAATAGAGGAAAAATCAGGAAAAATTATGTAATAGTATGGGGCTGTGTCACGTTCCGTAACACTATCCCCTCACAAAGGTCAGATTCCAGACGACCAATCAGTTAAACGTTAACCGGATATCATGTGACCAAAGTGTAATGTTCGTATGGTAAAATGTCTATATCATAAAATTTCGTGAGTAATCGTAAATTCATAAGATTTCATAAAACTTTGTTAATGTTGTTTGATTATTACGGAGAAGCACTTGGCTTGTTTCCTCTGGAAACCATTTGCTCCGGTTGATAGCTCCAGCTATCCAACACTACTGTGTCGTTACTTCTTGTATCCCCTCACTAAGGGGTGCTTTTCTTTTATAGGCGTCTAGCCTCGTGTAAGGACTGTCTATGTTGTGATGGACTTCTAGTCCATGTACTCCTGGTGCTTGTCGTAAGTGCCACGGGTATTTACACTTCCTGCATAGTCATTTCTAGACTCTTTGCCCTTTGGGCTCCCAGTGTAGCATCGTTATCATAAGTTCTAAAGATTCGTTGTGCCTCTAGCACGTGATCGTTACTGTGAATGTGTTCCTGGAAAGCGAGTATAGCCTTTGTTCCTAGGTTGGACCTTTGTCCTCAAGTGTTCACCTAATAGGCCACCTTATTTCGTCGTCTAAGGCTGTTCTCCCTGTGGGACCTTGTTATTCCTTTAACCTTAG
Source organism: Boletellus aff. obscurococcineus (assembly GCA_038089335.1). NCBI lineage: Eukaryota > Fungi > Basidiomycota > Agaricomycetes > Boletales > Boletaceae > Boletellus > Boletellus aff. obscurococcineus. The sequence goes on along the minus strand of JBBPKP010000824.1, from coordinate 946 downwards.
GTTCTCCTTTCCATGGGATTTTCTTTTTATGGGCCTTTGCCCTGTGCCGTTGCACGTGTATGCCTCATGTTCCGGTTGGTTATGTCCACATGGGCTTGGCATCAAGCCATGGTACCGTTGTACCTGTGTGAGCCCTTGCTTGTGTGCTTCCTATGCACTAGACAGCTTCTCTGTCCATGACTCAAGAGGCATCTCCTCTCTTGGGGTGGCTTTTGTTAACGAAGAGCACTAACTTCAATCTAAAGAGAATGCTGTGGCCAAGGCTCTGCACCATGTTAAGGCAACTGTCCTTGCTCTGCGATCCAAACCAATGACTAGCATCAGTTAAGGTGCCCATTCCTTGTTCTAAGGGTGAGACTGCTGGTGAGTTGTGCCTGAGCTTTTATTAAGGAGAGCTTTAACTCCGATGGCTGCCGATGAGCCAATGGATCGCCGATGGATCCAGCTGTGGCTTTTGTTAACCCAGACTGCGCTAACTGGAGTCTATATTGTCCAGAGTTTTTCTTTGAGGGAACTTTAACCCTTCCTTGGGCCATTGCCCTAGCTTTTTGATGACCCAGATCGCCTCAAACTGGGATGGACCCTTTGTCCTGTGAGCCCTTTGCTCATGAGAAGCATCTCTTCCCTTGAGTGTAGTGGCATCTCCACCGATGTGCACCCTTCGTGCTGAGGACGAAAAATTTATTTCTCCTCTGGTGAGGGTTCCTTGCCTTGCGGTCGTTCCGGGACTCGCTAAGTGCTCCAGGGAAATCACCATTTAAATCACAGGTCGCCCTTCTATTGCTCACTAACTCTATACTCCCTATCCCCTCACCAAGATCGGATTCCAGACGATCTAAACTGTGCTGAGTCTAGGTAATCCAGATCTTAGGTGACCGTATGCCTGATGATCTACCTCCCTAGTACTGTTACTGGTGGTGAATGTATCCCTTCAAGGGTGGGTGGG
>JBBPKP010000822.1:0-10677 GCA_038089335.1 Boletellus aff. obscurococcineus | reverse complement strand
GTGGTAAACTTCTGGTCAGCCCTAATAAGGTTGTTCCGAGAACACCATGTGCTCATCGTGGATATGTTCTGTCTTCTGCAGGCTCGCTTAATGAGCATTGCCTGGTGTGTGCATGCTCTCTGATATTCTCTCTATATCTTGAACATATGATACTGTTTGTCATTCGACTGCACTTCCATAATCTGTTCTTCCTATAACCCCTTTTGTCCTCCGCCCTATAGTATAAAAACCTCTCTGTACTTTGTCATACTCCTTAGTTGAAATATTGAATTAGATCAACTCCTCTGACCTCCACTTGAGTCTTCAACTCTCCTCTGACCCTCTGCTTGACTTCGTTGCTGGTCAATGTTAAGTCTTACCCCTGACCTCTGCAAATCTGGGACACAGACTCTAGCAAGGGCACAGTGCTCTGCTCCAAGTCACTGAAGCCAAGTCACAATCTATCTTGCATAACTCTGGAGTTAGCTGGAGTTAGACCAGAGTTGACCTGGTCTTAACACATCAGCAATGCAGACCAAGTGATAAGCATGGCAGAGGTTGATCTTGGTGTAAATGCAGGCCTTGCTTGGGGTGTCCAAGAGGTCAGAGATGAGCAGAAGGGGGTAGCAATCTTTCTTTATGATTTTATTAAGTCCATGGAAGTCAACGCATAAGCAGAGGGAGCCATCCTTTTTTCAAACAAATAGGACTGGAGCACCATGAGCAGAGCTCAATTGGCAGATGAATCCGTAGGTCAGGTGTTCATCAAGGAAGGCACAGAGCACTTCTAACTCAGTGGGGGAAAGGGTGTAAATGGTTCTGAGAAGAGGGGATGTGCCTTCCTCTAAGTTGATCTTCAGATTGAAATCGTGGTGTGGCATCAGCTGGGTAGCCTTTGCCTTGCTGAAGACATTCGTGAAGTCATGATAATCCAAAGGGACTTGAGAGAGGTCAGGCTTGTCTGGAGTTGCAGCGGAAGCAGAGCGAAGCTTTGCTGAGTCCTCTGGGCAGAGATATAAGGTAAACTGCGTAGATCCCTCAAGTTTACAGGCATGCTGGAAGGTGACTGCATTCACAAAAGAGATGTGTGGAGCAGGCAAGTCTGGAGTTGGAGGTGGAACCAGAGATGGTTCCTGGGAGGTAGGTACCTGTGGAGTGGGCACTTGTTGCAGGCTTGCTCAGAAACTAATATGGCCCAGTACCCAATCAATAGATGGATTGTAGTGGGTGAGCCAGATATGTCCAAGTACTAGAGCACAAGAGGAGTCCAGTGGAGTTACGAAGAATTTATTGGAGGTGACATCACTGGAGGGGAAGCAGAGGCTGAGTTGAGCAGAGCAGGTGATGGAGTGGTTGGAGGAGCCATCGATGAGGCAGAGTGCCAGTGGAGTGATTTCATGAGTCGGGATTCTGTATCTATTTACAAATAACAAATTGATAAAACAATGTGTAGAACCAGAGTCGACTAAGACAGAAACAGGAGGGGTATTGTAGTCAACTAAAGAAATGGACAGCATAAGTGAATTAGGGTTGGAAAGAGCAGACACATTAAGTCTTATCTCCTTTGGTGCACAGTCGGAGCCAATGTAGCCTCCAGGCTATGAGGAGTACTGGAGACTGCAGGTTATTTTTTTGGCTCTGAGGTAGCTGGGGTGGAGGCTGTTGGAGTGGCTGTAGCTGCCTGAGCCTTGGCCTTTGTGAACCAGGAGGTGGACTTGGGGCACTCTTTGATGACATGCTTGGACTGTCTGCAAAACATACATAATTTGTTATCATAACAGCATTTCCACTCCTTGTCAGTAATTTTACCATCACCGCCAAGGTGGGATGGGGTCGCTGAGCCAGCAGACTTGGCAGACAGGGAGGCAGAGGATTTCAATGACGAAGTCATCTTGGAGGAGTTGGCAGGAGCAGAGGTGGACTTGGAAGATGAGGCAGAAGCATTGTTGGTGGGGGCAGAGGACTTGGCAGAGTTCGCACTTGAGAAGGAGGTTGTCTTGGACTGGCAACTGGTCTCCAACTTTTGCTCCCAGTAATGGGAGTCAATAGTCTGGGCATGTTACGCCGACGTAAACGATCTCGCTGTTGAGCGTGTCCTTCAGCAGCGACACGAAGTCTGAGAGAGGTCCGGGGTCTCAAGCAGTTCCTTCACGCTTGGAGTGAGAAGAGTTACGTGGTTAAACGTAGATCTAGCTAAGGAGTACATGACAGCTATGATGGGTATTTATGGGGGGGGTGGCTAGGGAGACAATCTGGGAGAACAATGGTTACCAGATTAGGAGGGCGAAGCTGTAGTCCGTGTAGGGAAGACAATGGTTACCATAAAGAGGAGACAATTGGCCTATTCGGAGGGGAACGTTGAATGGGGAATGGGAGGAATGCGATGCCCGTAAAAGAGGGGAGAGACGAGAAGACCTTGGTGGGCATCCACCGGATGGTAATACACAGGTGGGAGAGACGGGTCGAGAGGAGGAAGAGAAGAAAATGTAACATTACCCCCCTGCCAGGCTTGAAACACCGATTCAAGCTCCCAGGGCCATTCATTCATCAACAAAAGGGGGGCAGGCGGGGGAGTGTCTGGAAGGGGAGGGGGATCGAGCTATCTGGGAGGGGCCAGCCATGGGCGAGGGCAGGGGTGTTGGAGAATATTGGGAGGAGTCATCGTTGGAGGATTCGGGTTGAGGACAGGGACGGAGAGGAGAGGGTCGGGGTGCCACAAAAAGTCGCCGAGTGCATCTAACTCCAGTATGCCCTGGTAAGTAGCATCGGTCACAGAAAGGCCCGGGGTGGGGTGGGGAGTAATGCCGGGGGAAGGTACAGTTGTGGCCGGTATGCCCCCATCCGTAGCAATTGGGGCACACCAGCTCTGGACATTTGTGTTGGGGATACATGGGCCGAGGGAGCTGGCAGTTGGGGCAGGCATATTCAGGACAGGCGGTGTGGGAGTGAGCAGGGGAAGAGCACTCAAGGCAGGGGAGGGGGTCTGGGTCCAGCTCGTCGGGGCACTTGTGAGAGGGGGACAAGGGTTCGTTACATCCTCCACAAAGGGGGGAGTTTCTAGCTTCACGTGCCAACGGGTGGTCAGGAGGGATCCGGGGGAGTGGCCTTGCCAGTCGGGAGAAGGGGCATTGGAGCAGCAAAGGTGGATTGCATTGAAGAGGAGGTGTGGCGAGGGGAAGGTCTGGTGGTGGTGAGAGGGTGGCAGGGGGAACGGGGTCAGGGAAGTGGAGGTAACGGGCTCGTTCTCGAGGGGTAAAGAGGGCGAGTTGGTAGCGGAAGAGAGGGTACAATAGATTATAGGGTAGTTCGTTGATGATGTCGACGATGCCAACAGAAAGGAGCCCATAGAAGGTAACTTCCCTTCCCAAAGCAACCCATTCAAGGGTTCGCTCGAACCCGTTGTCATCGGCAATAGTCTCCCATCGGTCAGGGTGATCGGCAACGGCAAGGATGAGTCGAGTGAGATCAAGGTGGGCAACGGCCAGATCAATGGCTCGTCGAGTGATTCTATGTTCGGTGACCGCAGGCAGGAATAGAATGTGAGTGAGGAGGGCAGGGGATGAAAGGATATCGAAGATGAACTCTCGTTTATGGAAAGGGGGAAAGGAGTCCAGGTGAAGGGGGATGGGGTTTTGGCGGGAGGGGAGGTTCATGGCGATTAATAGGTGATATAACAGAGAGGGGACCCACACTAGGAGGTCGCGCGTGATGACAAGGGGCTGGTTGGGTGGGGAGTTCCACGGAAAAGAAAGGATTTGCAATACCCACTGGGCGTTCCACAAGAGTTGTACGTGTCTGGGGATGGGAAATGGGGGAATGGGGTCGACTAAGGTGTCGAGGGAAGGAGGTACTCGTTGTCGGATGAGGATGGGGGAGTCTTCGAAGAAACCGAATATGTCATCAAACCAGGGGGTTCTTATGTAGTACTGGCAGTGGAGAGGGGTTCGCCGGTTCTAGCGTTCTCTGCTCCAGTAGGGAGGGGGCATTTGGCGGCAGTGTCACACTCTTGGTCAAGTTTGATTCGTTCCCAAAATTGTTCAAGGTGAGCAGGGTATCCGCTCGCGTCGTGAGTTCCCTTGGAGACAGGGCAGGAGTCTTCACGAGCCCGTAGGTTAGAGCTCCAATGGTGGTTTCCAGGGGACACTTCGAATTTGAAGACGATGGTTTCGTGAATTGTTGGGAGGTCCATATTGGGGGAATGGGTGTTATCAGTCGTTTTAAAAGGGTTAACACAGCATCAAATTTTCCTTTCTGTCCTAATTTCCCCATGCGTCTCCTCCCCCTCCGGCCTGGGCTGGGATTGGGTTCATGTAATTGTTGTGTTCCCAGGGCCCGTTTGAGAAGAGGTTGATCTCCCAGCACCAGGCCTTCGACCTTCCTCCTCCAGTTGTCTCGGTTCGATTGATGTGTCCGTCTTGGAACCAGATGGTCTCCACCATTCCCACCATTCTCTCCATCACGCTGTAGACTACCCGTATTACTCGACACTCCATGAACTGCCCTACTAAGTGGTACACTAGGTATAGCGTTCCCAGAGTGATGATGAGGATGATGAGGGTGGGGGCAGAGAGGGTGAAGGAGGTGGAGGTCATGGTGGATGGGTGGGTAGGTTGGTGACAGGGGGGAATTGACGGTGGATCATCAGATGGGGAAGTGCTGTGGTTGGGAGTTTTTATATCATCGAAGGAGAGCTGAGGCGCTGGTTAAGTTCTGTTCCGGTTCCCACGTATTCTCGGAGGAAGGGTATCCCCACCATTTAATGAGGTATTCCCGTCGGGTGGGTGAGCCGTGATGAGCTAAGATGCCTTCGACTTCATAGACTTCTTCATTATTTACCACATCGGGGGGAGGTCGGAGAAAGTTGGGGCCATGTTCATCGGTTTCCATGTAAGGATATAGTAAGGAGGCGTGGAAATTCGGATGGATCTTCCAGGATGGGGGAAGTCGTAATTTGTACGTGAGAGGGGACAGCACCTTTTCGATCTCAAAAGGGCCGAGGCGTCGGGGGGCCAGTTTGGGGAACGAGTGAGTTAGCTTTAGGTTGGAGGCGTTGAGCCAGACCTTTGTTCCTGCCTTCCACGTCGGCGGTTTGCCCTTCTTCCATTGGGCCATTTTCTGCTGGGTGAGGCGATGGGCAGTGACAGCATCCTTCCTGGCATTGTTGAGGATGGTTAGTTGTTCTGTAAGGGCAGGGATAAAGGTCTTTCCAATAGGGGGATAGGCCCGGGGTTCGTAGCCCATCATGAGAGAAAACAGGGACTTCTTTGTTACGGAATGGGTGAGGGTATTATGTGAGAACTCCGCCATCGGTAAAAGGTCAGGCCACGATGTCAGATTGGCTTGGCAGAACATTTTCAAGTACATGGCGACTTCCTGGTTTACCCATTCCGTTTCTCCATCCGTCTGCGGGTGATAGGCGGTGGAAAGAGTGACTGCGTAGTTTAGTAGTCGGGTGAGCTCTCTGGTAAAGGCAGAGGCAAACTGCAGGCCTCAATCAGAGATGACCTTGTCATGTAGGCTGAATTGGGGAAAGATGTGGGAGAAAAATAGTTTCGCAGTTTCGGCGGCATCGGCATTTACGTTAGTTGGAATGAGAATTACCCCCTTAGTGAGCCCATGGTTGACCATGACCAGAATAGCATTGTGACCCTGCACAGTGGGAAGTCCGGACGTAAAGTCCATCAAAATTTGCTGAAAGGGGCGAGTAGTGTCGGAGGGGATCAGGGACAGGCCGGTGGTAGTCGGGTGGGTGACAACTTTGTTCTGCTGACAAACAGCACAGCCCTGGATGAAATGGCAGACAAAAGCGGCCATGCCTGGCCACCAATAGTCCTGTCGTAAGAGGGAGAGAAGTCAGAAATACCCGGCATGGCCTCCGGCAGGTGAGTCATGGATGGAAGTAACGAGGGATTGTTGGGAATCAGGGGGAATGTACAGCCGGTTCTGATAGTAAAGGAGATCATCCATATATTGCCAGTCGCTGGGTAGGGCAAATAAGCGCGAGGTCGAGGGGGAGGATAGGTTATTTAGTGCAGTGGCTATGAAGTCGTTGGAGCGGGAGGATAAGGCGATGCATTCTTTTAGGGCTAAGTCGATCGTGCACACCATGGCAGCTGGGGTGAGGAGGATGAGGTCCTGATTGTCAGAGGAGGTGTCTGGTAAATGGAGTCGGGACAAGGCGTCCACTGGGCCCATCGCTGATCCTGGTAGATGGTGGAAGATTAGATCAAAGTCCATCAGGAAAAGCATCCAACGGGATTGCCGGCGGGATAGTTGGTGCGGGGATTTGAAATAGCTGAGGTTCTTGTGATCGGTGAGGATTGTGACGGGGTGGGGAGTTCCAGTCAAGTGGTGGTGCCATTCTTCTAGGGCCCGGATTACCACCAGGAGCTCTCGATCATAGATATCGTAGTTCCGTTCTTCCGGAGAAAAGGTCTTGGAGAAGTATGCGCATGGATGAAGGTCTCCGTTTGCATCCTTTTGCATGAGCACCGCTCTGCAAGCACCAAGCAAGGCATCAGTCATGACCCCGAAAGGGGCAGAGTTATCAGGGAGCTGGAGGACGGGTTTGGAACAAAATGCCTTCCGCAGGGTAGAAAAGGTGGCGTCACACGCCGGGGTCCAATTCCACAAGGCTCTCTTTTGAGTGAGAGAGTTCAGGGGTAGGGCGATTTCGGAAAATCTGGGGATGAACTTGCGATAGAAGTTGCAAAACCCCAAAAATGAGCAGACATCTTTAACGGATCGAGGGGTGGTCCACTCTTTGATGGCAGACAGTTTTCCAGGATCGAGGGTGATTTCTCCAGGGTGAAGGATGACTCCCAAAAACTCCACTTCAGTGACAGAGAAGAAGCATTTTGATGGCTTCAGGAAGAATTGGTGGTCGGATAGCTGTTGCAGTACCTTTCACGTTCTCGTGTCATGCTCCACTTGGGAGGCTGAGTGGATAAGGATGTTGTCCATATAAATGATTAGCCATCCTTCTGCAATGAAGTCCCGGAAAACGTCGTCCATAAGTGCCTGGAAAGTGGGGGGGGAACTGGAAAGGCTGAAAAATATTACTGTCGGTTCGAAGAGGCCCATTGGGGTGATAAACACAGCCTTCCACTGATCTTCCGGTTTGATGCGTACGTTGTTATACCCCCATCGGATGTCCATCTTAGTGAAAATAGTTGACCCCTTTACTTTATCTACCAGTTCCAAAATCAGGGGGAGGGGGTAGGCGTTTTTGACCGTGAATGAGTTTACATATCGGTAGTCCTGACAAGGGCGGAGCGTTCCATCTTTTTTTGCCACAAAGAAGAATGGGGCGGCCTAAGGGGATTTTGAGAGAACAATCTTTCCCGAGGTAAGGTGCTCTTTGACAAATTCCTCACATGCCAAGGTCTCCTTTGGGTTTAAAGGATAGATTTTTGCCACCTTGGGTACAAAGGCATTGGTCAGAACAATTTCATGGTCAAACTTCCTTTCAGGAGGGAGAGTTCCAGGAGGGGGTTCTCGGAAAACATGTTCGAACCCTGCACAGATGGGAGGGAGGGGTTCCTCAGGTCGTTTCTCCCCCTGGGCAATGGTGGTGGAAAGGGTAGTCTTTCGGACGGATAGGTCGGCGTCGTGGTCATGGTGCATTCAGAGGTATCGAAGGAGGTATGGGTGATCATCATCATTAGTTAGTTCGCGAAGAGGGGTGGGTTCCGAGGATAGGGAGACTTCTCATCTGGTCCAGTCAATTTGGGGGTTATGCTTTTGAAGCCAGTCGATTCCTAAGATAATGGGGTCTTTAGCAGTGTTGATGACGTAGAAATTCCGTCGTTCCTTAGTTCCTCCACAATTCACGATTAGGGGGACAAAATATCAAATCAGTCCGGCCTGGTTTTGTGTGCCATCCACGTTTTTGGCGATTAGTGGGGTTTTTAGCCGATGGGGAGTCCACCCTGCTGCTAACAAGGTGGTTCGGTTTATGAAGCTCTTAGTCGCCCCGCTGTCAATGAGGGCGAGGGTTGTAACGGTTTTCTTGCCTGTGTAGGATAGGGTCAAAGAGATTCTCATAGATCTGGGGTCATCTTTGGATACTATTACAGTGGCAATCCGTTCGGGAGAAGAAGACATTACTACTTCTCTCCCCAAGCAAAACCCTGTTCCACCGCGACTCTTCTTACTTCGGCGGCGGCGCCCTACAGCTCTTCTTCACTGGGGGAGAGGGCGATGTCCAGTACTTTAGCTAATTCCTCCCTAGAGTATTTGGAGGTTGAGGCGTAACTGTTGAGAGGATCTGCTTGGGTGACCTGAGCTCTGGTCGAGGGTTTCCCTTTTTCCTTTCAATGGTTAGCAGAACAGCAACCCGGTTTCTTGCAGACGAAGCAAAGATTCTTCTGGAAGCATTCCGCCTGCTGCTCCAGAGAGAGTTGGACTGCATCAACATCCATGGCATTGGGATCTCATTTAGGGGTAGAGGATCCTCCAGGGACATAGTAGCCTTTGCTGTTCCGCAGTTGGTCCAGTCGGATAGCGTTCTGTTCAAAGTTCCGTGCCTGTGTTACCCAGGCTTTCCATGTGGTCGGCTGGGGGTTGATGGTGATCATCATTTGCGCAAGCCTAAAGTGTACCCCCTTTCGAAGGAGGTCAATTAGGATTTCGTCGTGTCCAGTGTCCAGACCACTGCGTCCAGCCGCTATTTCGAACGCAGCAATGAATCTGTTGAAGTCTCCAAGGCATTTCCTCAAGGGGTTTCGTTCCTTAGGGTCCGGGTAGTCTGCCTGTTTGATATTGTATAGTTCGTTCTGAGCAATCTCTTTTAGCCCGGCCGGTATGAAAGACACCTCAAAGGCGGTCCTAAACTGTTCAAAGGTTGTCCCAGTTACTTTTGGGTACCAGGTCTCTGCAAATATGGCGGCCCTGCCAGTGTTCATTTTATTCAGGCAGGTGAGGATCCTTTCTGTGTCTGTGTTGTAAAGGGTCTCATTCATTTTGAAATAGGTGATCATCACCAGCATCCATCAATTGGCTGATTTAGGTTCTCCATCGAAGTTGTTGGGTAGTCCCGCCTTTAGTTCAGTGCGTCAAGCTTCAAACACTGCAGGTGTGACCAAGTCCATTTCTAAGTTGCTCTTGGAGGGTTCAGAGGGGTTAGGTTCCATAATGGCGGGCAGAGGTGTCAGTGCGGGTAGGGAGAGGGGAACGGCGGTTAGGGGGGTGGGTACTTCCGATAAGGGGTTTGTCTCGAGTTCGGTTCTGGGGGTGTCCACTGGTGGAGGGGTGATAGAGAGAACGGGCAGGGCAGGTAGAGAAATAGAGGGGCTTCTTTTTCATTGGGGATTTAACGGGGGGTCGTTCTCTTCGTGGGGGAGTGGGCGAAGGGGATAGGTACTCTGAATGGGACGAACAGTTTGAGTGTTCCGAGTTTTCAGAGTCAGAGGACTCTCCTTGTTGTAATCCGTACGACGTGGTTGTCTTCAGAAGGGCCCTTCTGCTAAAAAGCAGGGGTGTCAGGACTAGCTAGATCTTTTGTTATGTTGATGTAAATGATCTCACTGTTGAGCGTGTCCTTCAGCAGCGACACGAAGTCTGAGAGAGGTCCGGGGTCTTGAGCAGTTCCTTCATGCTCGGAGTGAGAAGAGTTACGTGGTTAAACGTAGATCTAGCTAAGGAGTACATGACAGCTATGATGGCTATTTATGGGGGGGTGGCTAGGGAGATGATCTGGGAGAACAATGGCTACCAGATTAGGAGGGTGAAGCTGTAGTCCATGTAGGGAAGACAATGGTTACCATAAAGAGGAGACAATTGGCCTATTCGGAGGGGAACGTTGAATGGGGAACGGGAGGGATGCGATGCCCGTAAAGGAGGGGAGAGACAAGAAGACCTTGGTGGGCATCCACCGGATGGTAATACACAGGTGGGAGAGATGGGTCGAGAGGAGGAAGAGAAGAAAATGTAACACACCTGCCCCTTCCAACAGATCTTGATGGACTTCACATCTGGACTCCCCACCATGGGGCCCTACAATGCTATTCTGGTCATGGTCAACCATGGGCTTATGAAGGGGGTGATTCTTATTCCCATGAATGTAAATGCCAACACAGCTGAGGTGGCAAAACTATTTTTCTCCCACATCTTTCCCCAATTTGGCCTACATAACAATGTAATTTCAGACAGAGGACCCCAATTCACCTTAGCATTCACCTGGGAACTCACTTGGTTACTAAATTAGTTGCCCTTTTCACCACTTATCATCCCCAAACTGATGGAGAAACCAAACAAGTAAATCAGGAGATCAGAACTTACCTAAAAATGTTCTGCTAAGCCAACCTTTCCTCCTGGCTGGAACTTCTTCTGATGGTGGAGTTCTCACATAATGCCTTAGTCCATTCTGTAACCAAGAAGTCACCATTTTCTCTCATGATGGGCTATGAACCCTGAGCCTATCCCCTATTAGGGAAAGCTTTTATTCCCACCCTCATGGAACGACTCTCCCTTTTGCAAAAGGCCAGAGACAATATGTTAGTGGCCCACCGACTAGCCCAATTGGACATGAGTTAGTGCAAACAAGGAAAGACCCCAATGTGGAAGGCTGGAACAAGGGTCTGGCTCAATGCCACCAATCTGAAACTAACCCATGCCTTCCTGAAACTTGCCCCTTGCCAACTTGGACCCTTCAAAATAGAAAAAGTTCTCTCCCCCCTAATATACCAATTACAACTT
>JBBPKP010000821.1:0-10679 GCA_038089335.1 Boletellus aff. obscurococcineus | reverse complement strand
GAAGATGGCATATGTGCGCACAGTCTTTGGACTTTTCTAATATCCTTTCCTTTCCTTTCCTTTCCCAGACACTCTTGCTGTGTGTCTATTCTTATTTAGTTCCGCTTATTTAGTTGTTTCCGACCCGGCGCACAGCTCCGGACATGTTCCTTCTCCGTCCCGCCTTACTAATCCATCTCTCTGTACTCTTCCATTTTACCTTAGAAATCTGCAGTACTCTATCACTAATCCTTTCGCCAACTCCATAGAATAATCTAGAGTACTCCGTACAATTCTGACTCCGTAGTATAAATACTATAGAACTCCATCCTGTAGTCTTTAGTTTGGTTATCAAATTAGTCACCTCCTGACAACTCTGACCCCTCCGCTCTTCTCTCTGCTTCCTCCTCCTCCGACCTCCGACCTCCGACTCCAAGGACAGCGAGTACAAGGGTGCAACACATAAGTCCTGCACCAAGTCCTCGCCCCCTCTGACCCTTCCGCCTTTCTCCATCCCAGACTTCATTGGAGTTGAACCCAGAGGAACCGGACTTAACAGGAAGAGGTCATGTCATCATTGAGGGAAAGTTCTCCTCATGTCCAATCTATGCAAGGGTTATGTTTCTGGAGCCAATTGATGCCCAGGATCACTGCATCCTTTGCAGTGTTGATCACATAGAAGTTTCGGCACTCTCTCCATTTTCCACTTGTCACAATCAGAGGAACATAGAGATGGATCAGCCCTGCTTGGTTTTGAGTCCTGTCTATGTTCTTTGCAATTAGGGGGGTTTGAAGTCATCACAGGGTCCATCCTCCTGTGTGGAGGGTTGTCAGGTTAATGAAGCTTTTGGTTGCTCCACTATCGATGAGGGCGAGGGTTGTAACAGTTTTCTTGCCAGAGTAGGAGAGGGTTAAAGAAATTCTCATAGAGCGGAGGTCTCCTTTAGATACAATTACACTGGCAATCCATTCAGGAGGAGAAGACGTTACTACTTACCTCCCCAGGTAAAACCCTGTTCGATTGCTACCCTTCGCACGTCAGCCGCGACGGATTCCAACTCTTCAGTATTGGCGCTAAGGGCGATATCGAGCACTTTGGCCAACTCCTCCCTGGAGTACCCGGAGGAAGAGGTGTAACTATCAAGGGGGTCAGTATGGGCAGTTCTGGCTCTGGCAGGGGTCCTTCCCTTGTCCTTTCGATGGTTAGCAGACTGGCATCCTTGCTTTTTACCAACAAAGCAAAGGTTCTTTTGGAAGCATTCAGCACGTTGTTCAGGGGTTAGCCGGACAGAGTCTACATCCATGGTGTTAGGGCCGTGGCAATGAGTGGCTACCACTGTCCCAGGAATGTAGTATCCCTTCCGATCCCTGAGTTGATCCAGCCTGATGGCATTCTGCTCAAAGTTCCAGGCCTGCTTGACCCAGTCCTTCCATTTTGTTGGCTGGGGGTTTATCGTGATCATCATCTGTGCCAGCCTGAAGTGTACTCCCTTCCATAGAAGGTCAATTAGTATTTCATTGTGGCCTTCATCCAGACCGCTTCATCCGGCCACAATCTCGAAAGTGGTAATGAATCTGTCAAAATCTCCCAAGCGCTTCCTAAATGGGTTTTTTTCCTTGGGGTCGGGGTAATTGGCTTGTTTGATATTGTAAAGCTCATTTTGGGTGATCTCTTTTAGCCCCACAGGTATAAAGGATGCTTCGAAAGCTTCCTTGAACTTATCAAATTTTGTCACTACCACCTTCGGGTACCAGGTTTCCGCAAATACGGTTGCTCTTCCTGAGTTTATCTTGTTCAGGCAGGTGAGGATCCTCTCAGCATCCATGTTATAGAGGGTCTCATTCATTTCAAAATAGGCAATTATCACCAGCATCCACAAGTTAGCATTCTTGGGTTCCCCATCCAAGTCCTTGGGTAGTCCCACTTTTAACTTGGTGCGTCTCACTTCAAATATGGCAGGTATAGCCAGGTCCATTTCGTGGTTGCTTTCAGAAGTGTCAGAAGGAGGGGGGTTCGGTGGGTTAGTTATGGTGGGCAGGGGTTCTGGTTCCGGGAGAGGAAGGGGTATGGCCGTCAGCAGAGTGGCTTCCTCAGAGAGGGGGTTTTGGGGTGGTTTGAGTCTGGGGGTGTCTACCGGTGGAGGAGTGATGGAAAGGATGGGTGGGGTGGGGAGTGAGATAGAGGGGCTTCTTCTCCTTCGGAACTGGAAAGGGTTAGGTTGCCTTTGTGGAGGGGTGGGTGATGGGGAGAGGTATTCCGAATGCGATGAGTATTCCAAGTTGGAGGACTCTTCCTGTCGTAAGCTATATGATGTCTTGTTTTCTTGGTAGTGCCCTTTTGCTAGAAAGCAGGGGTGTCAGGATGAGCTAGATCTTTTGTTACATTGACGTATATGATCTTGCTGTCGAGCATGTCCTTCAGCAGTGACACAAAGTCTGATAGAGGTCCAGGGTCTCGAGCAATGCCAACACACTCGGAGTGAGAAGAGTTATGTGGTTAAACGTAGATCTAGCTAAGGAATACATGACAGCTACAACGGGTATTTATGGGGAAGGCGGGGGAAGACAATCTGGGAGGACAATGGCTACCAGATGAGGAGAACAATGGTGTAGTCCATGTAAGGAGAACAATAGGTTACCATAAAGGCAGAACAAGGGAACCGACCGAGCAGTTGAGCTAAGAATGGGGTGCAAGGGGGCTGAGGCGTCTATATAGCAAAGGAGAAACCAGTAGGCCTTGGTGGTTATCGAGCAAATGGTAATACACAGGAGGGAGAGACAGATCTAGTGGAGAGAGAGAGGAAAATGTAACAGTGAGATTATGCATTCAATTTCAAATGGTCCTTCTCTTCTAGGGGCAAGTTTCCTAAAGGGGTAATGGAGATGAAGATGTTTGTTGTCTAGCCATACATGGTCTCCCACTTTCCACGGTTTGAATGTGGGAGTCTGGGTGGAGATCATCACCTTCTGTGTGATTTGATGAGCATGTAAAGCTTCCATGCAGGCTTCTTCGAGCATCTCCACTCGTTTCTCTACTGCAGGCACAAAGGATTTTCCAAGTTGGGGGTAGGCATGGGGTTCATATCCCATCATGAGAGAGAAGGGGGATTTCTTTGTTACAGAGTGGACAGAGGAGTTATGCATGAATTCTGCCATGGGTAGGAGCATGGGCCAGTTTGTCAAGTTTCCCTGAGCGAAGATCTGAAGGTAAGTTCTGAGTTCCTAATTTACCCTTTCTGTCTCTCCATTAGTCTGTGGGTGATAAGCAGTGGAGAGGGCAATGTCATAATGCAGGAGTCAAGCGAGTTCATAGGTGAATGTGGAGTTACACTGGGGGCCTCAGTTGGAGATGACTTTGTTGTGAAGTCCAAATCTGGGGAAGACATGTTGGAAGAATAATTTAGCTACCATCTTCACATCAGCGGTGGTGGAGGTTGGGATAAAAATAGCCCTCTTTATAAGGCTGTGGTCCACCACGACCAGCACAGCATCATGGCTGTCCACTGGGGGGAGGGAAGTAATGAAGTCCATGGATATTTGTTGGAAGGGATGGGTGGTGGAGGAGGCAATGGGGGATAGGGGTGGGCAGGTAGGATGGGTGTTTACTTTGTTCTGCTAGCAGATGGTGCAGCCTTGGACCACCCTTCATATGAGTGTGGCCATACCAGGCCACCAATAATTTTCCACAAGGAGGTGCAAGAGACGGAATTGACTAGGGTGTCCATGGGTGGGGTGTTTGTGGGTCTTATAAACCAATTTTGCACATGCCAGTTGTGGTATATAAAGTTTGTTCCGGAAGTACAGAAGGTTCTCCCAATAAGACCAGTTGAAGGGGGTGGTCTGTTTGATAGGGTACATGAAGGTGATCTCTTGCAGTTGGCGTTCCACGAAGGGGTCAGAGGGAGTGGTTCATATTATAAGGTTTTTGAGTCCAAGGTTGATGGCACAAACCATGGTTACAGGGGTGAACAGCATCACCTGGTCATTGTTGAAGGAGGTGTTGGCTGCGTTTAATCGTGACAAGGCATCCGCTGGTCCCATCTGGGATTCTAGGAGATTGTTATGATTTCTTTCCTCTGTTAACCCCCTATACTCTATGATAACCTTCCATGTCGATTACTCATTTAAGCTTACTCTTTCTTCTGAGGACTTCACTCCATTTGTTATCTTTACTTACTTACTCTTGCTTCTTTCCCCTTTGTCCCTTTTCTAGTAAGTGGTCTGTGTGCCCACTTCTCCAGTATATAGTTCATCACCTTGCTTCCATGTACCCCATACTCAATCTATGCAATACAAGCATTCTTGAGTGTCCCCTCGCTCCCTTGAGTCCCCCTGGGAACCCCCTGCGTCTAAGCCCCTACCAAGGCTTATCCTTCAAGTCTTCTAAGTTGTTTATCTTGGGACATTGTTGCACCTCTTTGTGAGTGTCCTCCCCAAGGTAGACCCTTGCCTCATCCACTCTTGTTCCGCTTTCGCATAACAGAGATGGTGGAATTCGAGGTTGAAGTCCATAAGGAAAAGCATCCAGCATGCCTGCCAACAGGACAGATTCTGGGGTTGTTTGAAGTAGGCAAGGTTTTTATGGTCAGTGAGCACAGTCATGGGGTGCAGGGTTCCAGACAAATGGTGTTGCCACTCCTCTAAGGCCTGAATAACTGCCAGAAGTTCATGGTCATAGATGTCATAGTTCCACTCTTCCAGGGAGAATGTTTGAGAGAAGTAGGTGCAGGGGTGTAGGTCGCTGTTTCCATCCTTCTGCATCAGTATAGCTCCACAAGTGACTAGGGAGGTGTCCGTCATGAGCCAGAATGGTTTGGAGGAGTTGGGGAGTCATAAGACAGGGGAGGATAGGAACTGCTTCTGCAGGGTGTGGAAAGCTGTTTCATGGATGATCTCCCAACTCCATTTGGAAGATTTCTTCATCAGGTCGGTCAGTGGTTTAGCCAAGTCAGAGAATCCTGCAATAAACTTTCAATAGAAGTTGTAAAATCCAAGGAAGGAGTGAACAGCTTTTACAGTGGTGGGGGGTTGCCATTCCTCAATGGCATCAAGCTTGGTCAGATCCAATGTTACTGCTCTGGGCTTTACCACTAGACCCAAGTATTCCACTGTGACGGCGTCAAACGTGGATTTGGAGAGTTTGAGAAATAGAGCATGTTCTCTGAGTCACTGGAGGACCTTCCAAGTTTGTTTCTGGTGGTTGGCGAGGTTGGTGGAATGGATTAAAATGTTGTCCATGTAAATGATCAGCCATCCTTCTTCAATGTAATCCTGGAATACGTCATCCATAAGTCATTGAAAAGTCGGTGGTGAGTTGCATAGCCCAAAGAACATTACAGTGGGTTCAAAGAGCCCGAATGGTGTGATGAATGCAGCCTTCCATTGGTCCTCCAGTTTGATGTGCACATTATTGTATCCCCACCGGATGTCAAACTTAGTGAACACAGAGGAATCCTTTAGTTTATCAATGAGTTCAGAGATAAGGGGAAGGGGATAGGCATTCTTGATAGTGTGTTCATTTAGATACCAATAGTCTTGGCAGGGGTGAAGGCTGCTGTCTTTCTTTCCCACAAAAAAGAAAGGGGATGCTTGAGGGGACTTTGAGGGGACAATCCATCTGGCAGCAAGGTGTTCATTGATGAAGGCTTTGCAAGCCTCCAGCTCCTTCGGGTTTAGCTGATAAGCTTTGGCAACTTGTGGGGAGAAAGAATCGGCGAGGATTTCATGATCATAGGGTCATTCAGGCAGTAGTTGCCCAATTGGCAGTTCATTGAATATGTCCATATAGTCAGTATACTCCATCAGCAAGGTAATCTCCTTTGCTTTGGTGGTCTGGGCAATCTGGGTAGAGATGGTGGTTTTTCATAACACCTTAGTGATGTATCCATCTGGGTTTTTTCCTAAATAATGGGTGATATATGCCTGGCATGCCTGGTTCATCAAGGTGGTTGGGATCTTGAGTTTTTGGTTTGTCCAATCAATGATAGGGTTTCGCTTCTTCAGCCAATCCATTTTGAGGATAAAGGGGTCTTTTCCGCAAGCTATTACATAGCACGTGAGGGTCTCTTCGTGGTCGTTAATAATGAGATGGACATCCAACGTCTGTCTGACCATTCCTGCCTGGTTGATTGTTCTGTCCACATTTCTGGTGAGTAAGGGGGAGGGGAGTCATTTGGTTTTCCATTTTGAATAGAGGACCAGGTCTTTGTTTATGAACAAGGGGGTGGCACTGCTGTCAACCAGGGCTAAAGTTTCTATGATTTTTCTGTCTTGTTCCAGAGTAACAGGGACTTTGATTGCTTTAGTGGTACAGCTGGATACAAGTACAGTGGAAGGAGAGCATGACATAGCTAATGCCCTCCCCATCCAAAACCCTGTGCATCAACATGATTGACAACTTGTTCCTCGTCGGGGTTTCCTCCAAAGGCCATTTTCATGGTCCTGAGTATCTTGTCCTGTGTAGAGGGGAGAGTTCCTAGATATTCTGTGACTGGAGAGGTCTCAGTGACTTGGACTTTCTGAGGGGGTCTTGGGGATTTCTGGCTGATGCTTCAGTGGTTTGTTGAGCGACAGCCAACCTGGTGACAGACAAAACACTTGTTGCTCTTCAGGTGTTTGGCCCTCTGAGCAGGGGAGAGTCAAGTGATGTCTACATCCATGGTGTTTGGATTGGTAGACTGTCCATTTCTGGGGTGGTTCCGGGCAATGTGGATATACTGGGATCATGCCTGTAATTGTCTGACCCTAATGTAATTCTCCTTGAAGATCCTGGCCTTCTCGATCCATGCCTGCCAGGTCACTGGTTGGGGGTTAATGGTTGCCATCATATTGGTGAGGGAGGTGGAGACTCCTCTGTTTAGGATGTATATCAGGATGTCATCATGTCCAGTGTCAAGTTTGCTTCGCCCCACAGCAATTTCAAAGGCAGCGATGAAATCGTCAAAGCTTCCTCGTTTCTGGTAAGGGGGAAGGCTATGCTCAGCGGGGTTGGGGTAATCGATCTGTTTAATCAAATAGAGCTGGTTCCTAGCTCTCTCCTGCAGTACGGCAGGGATAAATGAATTGGTGAACATGGTCTTGAAGGCTGCCCAAGTGGCACCTTGGACCTTTGGGTACCAGGTTTCTGTGAATGATGCAGGCCTTCCTTTGGCCATCTTATTTAGGCATGTGAGTATCATAATCTTGTTATTGTTGTAAACTCCTGGGTTTATATAGAAGTATGCTTTCATGGTGAGGAGCCATCTCTGAGCATTCTCAGGTTTGCCATTGAAGTTGACAGGCAATCCGGCCTTTAGCTTGGACATTCATGGTATGGCAGGCACTATGGGGACCACCTGCTGCTGTTGGGGCATCTGTGCCTGCTGTGCTTGTTCTGGTTGGTTCATGATGGACGATCTGTGGGAAGAGGGGGTGATGGCTTGAGCTGCTTGGTCAATGGCGTCAAGGGCTTCAAGTGCTGTGTGAAGGGCTGCTTGTGTAGTTGTAAAGATGAGAGGGGGGGAGGGGGAGTGGGTGATAGTTTGGGGGGTGGTGGCAGTGGAGGTCTGGGCAGATAAGGGATTTCTCTAGGGTTGAATCTGGGGGGTGGAGAGCAGGGGCAGCTTGATTGACAGAATAGGGGCAGCAGGCAGTATAGTCGTGGGTCTCCTCTGTCTTCTCTACTAAAGGAGAGGGTTCGGTGGTGGCGGTCTTCCAGACACCCTTTGTGGTGGGGGCAGCTCGACAAACTCAGGTTCAGAGCAGGTTTCTTCCTCTTCTTGCTCCTCTTTGGAGGATTCTGGCAGTTGTTAGCCTCAGTGTTTGTCTCTGCTAGACACCTTTCTGAATAGTCTCACCCTACTGCTAGAAAGCAGGGGTGGCTTGGATGAGTTAGATCTTTTGTTATACTACACATAAAGTCCAACTGTCGAGCACTGCCTCAAGAGCAAAGTGAAGTCTTGTTGAAGTCCAGTCTCATTGATCACCACAGGGATTCAATGGTGCTTGGTTAAACCCTAGACGTGTTAAGCATAGATCTAACTAGGGAACAAGTATGCAACTTGAGGGTATTTATGTGTTTAGGGAAAATGGGCTAGCTATAAGAGAAACTAGCAGAATGGGTAGGCGAGTCGTAGGGAGGAAGGCAGGGGCAAAAGGATAATATATTGGGCAGGCAATGGGCAAAGGGGAAGACAAGAAAGGGAGGTGACTGAATAAGGCAGGGTTGAGGGTATGAGGAAATGGGAAGGCAGATGGGTGAGTTGGCATAGGCTTAGTGGGAAGATGTGGGTCTCATGGGGTATGTGTAGTCGAAGTCGAGGACCTCATGCCACATCACTCTGTCCATGGATCCGGCCCACTCACTCAATTGTGGTTCATCTAGGGGGCAAGGGATGGTGGAGGCATTGTGTCATGAGGAGACTCCCATCAGTTGAGGACTCCACCATACATTGAAATAGGTCTTTAGGAATGAGGTCCTCCGAGTTTTGGTGGCAGTGTCACTACTTGGAGTTGGGAAATTTGTATCAGCTATCCTTCCTCCAAAAACAGGTGGGAACCAGAATGGAACTTAACCAGCTCCTCAGCTCTTTTATGACTATATAAATCTGCCCACCCACAGCAACTCCCCATCCATCACACCACTGTCGACACACACCATGTCCTCCATTACCATTACCCTCTCCATCATCTCCCTTATCCTCCTCACCCTTGCCCTCCTTGCCTTTCTCACTATCTATCTGGTAGTAAGATTGTTCCTGGAGCATCACATAATAAGGGTAGTATACAGTGTAATGGAGAGAACACCTAGGACAGTGCAAAGGACGATGTTCCAGGATGAGTGCACCAACCTGGAGAAGACAATGGGAGGAGGGAGATCGAAGGCCTGGTGCTGGGAGGTCAACCTATCCCCCAATGGCCCATGGGAATACAACAACCACATGGCTCCCTTCCCAGTCCAGGCTGGAGGGGATGGAAATGAGGAGGCATGGAACTGAAGGGGACTAAAATGGAATACAATGTGTTTTTGTCTCCTCAAAAGGTCTAGACCAAACCACTGACAGGCTGTA
Organism: Boletellus aff. obscurococcineus; assembly: GCA_038089335.1. NCBI lineage: Eukaryota > Fungi > Basidiomycota > Agaricomycetes > Boletales > Boletaceae > Boletellus > Boletellus aff. obscurococcineus. The sequence goes on along the minus strand of JBBPKP010000821.1, from coordinate 1,653 downwards.
AATGGACTTCCCCACCATCACTGAAACAATCATCTTCAAACTTGCCCCCAGACTTCACTGCTGGTGCCCCTGCCCACAGAAGAAATTCTTGGTCATAGATGTCATAATTGCATTTCTCAGGGGAGAAGGTGCGCGAAAAATAAGCACAGGGGTGGAGGTCTCCATTCCCATCCTTCTGCATAAGGATGGCTCTGCAGGCCACCAGGGAAGCATCAGTCATTACCCAAAAGGGTTTTAAGGAGTCAGGTAAACAGAGGACAGGGGAAGCCAGGAATTGCTGTTGCAGAGTATGGAATACCTATTCATGATCAGCATCCCACTTCCATGGTGAGGACTTCTTTGTCATATCAGTGAGGGGTTTTGCCAGATCAGAAAATCTGGTGATGAACTTCTGATAGAAGTTACAGAAACTAAGGAAGGACCATATGGCTTTAACTGTAGTGGGCAGTTGCCAATCTTTGATAGCATCCAGCTTGGTGGAATCCAGTGTTACTGCACCCAGTTTGACAACCAGGGCAAGATATTCCACCATATCCAAATGGAAGATGGACTTGGAAAGTTTCAGGAATAGAGCATACTCTCAGAGTCATTGGAGGACTTTCCTAGTGTGATCAGCATGGGTGGTTGCATTAGAGGAGTGAATGAGAATGTCATCCATGTAAATAATTAACCATCCCTCTGTAATATAGTTGTGAAAGATGTCATCCATAAGTCATTGAAAGGTGGGCGGTGAGTAGCACAGTCTGAAAAACATCACTGTCGGTTCAAACAACCCAAAGGGGGTGATAAATGTGGCCTTCCATTTGTTCTCCTGATTGATTCGGATGTTGTTGTAGCCCCACCATATGTCAAACTTGGTGAAAATGGATGAGTCCTTTAGTTTGTTAACAAGCCCCAAAATTAGGGGTACGGGGTATGCATTTTTTACGGTGTGTTCATTGAGGTACCAATAGTCCTGGTATGGCCAGAGGGAGCCATCCTTCTTTCCCACACAGAAAAAGGGAGAGGCCTGGGGGGATTTCAAGGGCACAATTCTTCTGGCCTTTAGGTGTTCATCAATAAAGTCTTTGCATGTGGCTATCTCCTTCAGGTTCAGTTGGCATGCCTTGGCCACCCTAGGGGAGAAGACATCAACAAGGAGGATCTCATAATCATAAGGCTGTTCAGGGGGTAATTGCCCTACAGGGGGTTCTTCAAAAACATCTCTGTACTCAATATGGGATGTGGGCAAAGTGACTTTTTTTTGTTTGACTGCCTGTGTGAGAGAGGTAGATATCATGGTCTTTCAAAGGGCTTCCTGAATGTAACAATCCAGGGACTTTCTTAGAAATTTGGCAATATATACCTAGTCTTCCATGATCACTGGTAACTTTGGGACTTCCAGTTGTTGTCACACCCAGTTGATGACGGGGTTTTATTTCCTTAACCAGTCCATTCTGTCATATCCCAAAACTCCTGTCCAACTCCAGACAACTCCGCCCACACTCGCACAACCCTGGCATCCCCTCTGTGATCCACAACCCCTAGACTCTGGAGTTATGAGACTACCTAGGGAGTGCTAGGTAACCCCATCCTAGGGTTTACACATGTTTTACTTTCGTTTTCTCACCTAAATGTGGGAGTCCCTGGAAAATATAATTATATAGGAGATGG
>JBBPKP010000820.1:0-10683 GCA_038089335.1 Boletellus aff. obscurococcineus | reverse complement strand
TCCTCTCCTCCGTCCATCCAAATGGCACTGCGTCGCCGTCCCCTACCTGTCCCCCCTCCTGCCCTATGCTGACCACACCCATTCCAAAGGAATGCTCTACTCCCTGGACCAGCAAGCACACAATCTCCTGCTCCAAGCCCTCTGTCTTTGGTGCCCCAACCTTAATGTCACCCAGTATGCCCTCACTGCTATAGGAATGGGGATATTGGACACGTATGTCCCTGAGGGTCCACGCAGGCAAATTGCATTCAATGTGGCAGCCAAGGTCACTTCCTCCTATATTGCCCCTTCTACCATTGCCCCTACTACTGTGACTCTGCCCCAGGACACCCAGCCCACAAATGTCCTGACCATCAATGCATGAACTGCAACCTTTACAGACATTCCGAATGATGATGCCCTGGCCCTGTTGTCTCCCCCACCCATTCCTCCATTCCACCTCTTCCTACTCTTGCCCTGACACTGTCACCCTCCCCTGCTCAATGGGAAGTGGTCAAGGCACTCCTCTGCCTGAACACATTCATACAGGAACTCACACCTTCCCCATCCTCATTAACAACTCTGATTCTGACCAGGATGCCAATGGCAAGCCTGCCTCTGATCACTGATGCTAGTTTGGAGAACCAGCCTTGCCAGGGGGGTAATGTTATGATCAGCAATCCAACCTCAGCTGCTGCAGGAGAGGACTTACACATCCCTGCAAGCGTTACCAATTCTCCCCTGTTCACTGAATTCCGTGATGCTGGCCTAGAATGGTATAATCCCCATTGAGCAGAAGTTCTCAACTTTGCTGCCAACTACCCTGCCTTCTGGGGACTGACTTCCTAATGACTCTGACAAATATCCCGCCTTCCTATTCCACTTGCCTACCCATTATGCTTCCCCAATCTTTGTCATTCACCTTCTTATTATACTGATCTGCTGATTCACCTGCCTTCCATATGGATGCCACTTTCCCTTTCCATAGTCCACATAGCTTGGTCTGTGCATTTCCCCATCCCCATAAATACTGTTGCACTATGTACTAGTACCCTAGTTAGATCTATGCTTAACACTTGTCTTGTAGACTGGGAGCTCTATGAGACCTCACTTCCTCAGAGTGAAGTGTTGTCTCATAGAATTTCTAGTCTTGCTGATCATTACAAGTCACAGCAGAGTAAGTAAGACAAGATGTGTGTTAAGTGTAGATCTAACTAGAGTACAGGTATGCGACTCAAGGGTACTTATGGAAAGGGGAAAACACATGGACCAACAAGAGATGATTAATGGAAAGGGAAGGCGAGTCCATAAGTAGTAGGCACCAGATCAAAAGGTAGGCAGTAGTACACAGAAAAGGAAGGCATACGAGGGTTCAAGATGGAAGGTGATGGCTACTGGAGTTACCAGTACCACATGTCGAAGTCAAGGACCTTGTGCCATGTTGGCACATGGTCCACAAGGAGTTTGTCATTGAAAGGAGGAAGGGACTGGGGCAAGGAAGGGAGATGGTGGGTAGAAGGTGGAAGTGGATGATTGGTCATCTCTTGTGCCAGCCATAACAGAAGAAGATGGAGGGGCTCTGCTCTTGGCTGGAAAATTGTAACATTACCCCCCTGACAAGGCTGGTTCTCCAAAACAGCTTTCTCACTGGAAGGAGTTGGGGGAGGTGGCTGAGGAGGAGAGTTGAATAGGTGAGGTGGGGGAGTTACTGGGGGAAGTAAGTTGTTCAGCATATTGATTGCTTTGCATGCCTCTCTTCAAGCTGCAGGATTTGGTCCTGTGTCCTGCCTGTTGACAGCAAGCACACCACAGTGGTGGCAGAGTGGTTGCAACAGAGGCAAGGGTCTTGAGGGATCCGGTGTAAGCTCTGATCTGCTGGGGGCAGTCATACTGCAAATGTCCAGGGGCAGTATAGTGGCAGTAGGAGCAAGTGAAGAATGGACAGTGAGAGTAGAAGTGGTCTTGGGCTCCACAGTGGTAGCAGTTGGGTTGAGTAGACCCTCGAGGGCAAACATATCCAGGGGGAGCAACCCCTTGACAGTGGGGGCAGATGGGGTAAGTTCAATATCCAGATGGGAGAGGGCTTGGAGATGGAGCAGGACTTTGTAGGCCAATTCTACAGGATAACATAGTGTTCCTTCTGCAGGGTTGAGGTCTACTAGGGGCAGGAGGGGGGATGGGGAGGGGCACATCTGGGGAGGAGGAGATTCAGTCCACCAGATGAACTTGTTGAGGGGAGTTCGGTTCAGTGGGAACAGGGGAGATAAGCAGCAGGGGAGGGGTAGCAGTGGGGGAGTGGATGGTGGGGTCATGCTGGTCAAGGAGCTCTTCAGAGGGGAAGTCAAGGTATTGTTCTTGTTCAGAGGAGGAGAAGAGGTGAAGGCATTGGTGTAGCATGGGGTATATAAGGGTGAATGGGATATCAGCAATAGCATCCTCTATGGAGCAGGCTTGCAAATAGTTGTACACAAGTGTCCAGTGTAACCCCACAGAATTTAGTAGCCAGTCCACATTCAGGTTGTGCATGGCAGCATGGGCTGAGATTACTGAAAGGGTTTGGACCACCCCTGCTGTGGAGTCCCTAAGCTGGTAATGTTTGTGTAAAAGCTCTAGCACATGTTGAAGGGGGGTGTTGTGGAAATAGGCTTCCATTTCATGGACAGTGTTCAGGATCACCAGGTCTAGGAGGATGCCCAGGATAAACTCTCACCAGTGAGCAGGGGGAAAGTTTTCAAATCAAAGAGGGGATGGTTCAGTCACAGTGAAGCAGAGAATTTGGGTATTTTATTGGTTAGAAGGTAGACCCCCACTGGGAGTTGGTGTCTATGTGTCTGTGAATGATGGAGAGGGGGGTTTTGTCAGAGAAAGATACCTGTTATGCAAAAGTGAAACAAAAGTGGATGAGACAAGGGTCTACCTTGGGGAGGACACTCATGAAGAGGTGCAACAACATCCCAAGATAAACTGCAATGGAGACTTGGAAGATAAGCCTGGGGAGAGGCTTAGATGCAGAGGATTCCCAGTGGGACTCAAGGGGACAATGTGACACTCAAGAACACTTGTATTGTGTAGATTGAGTATGAGGTGCACAAGTACAAGGTGGAGGATTATATACTGGGGTAAGTGGGTGCACAGACCACTTACTAGGGAAGGAAAAGGGACACAGAAGGGAAAGGACAAGAGTAAGCAATGATGACAAGTGAAGTGATGTCATCAGCCAAAAGTATAACAAAAGGTTAGTAAGTGATTGAAGGGTTACCATAGAGCATAGAGGGCAAAGAAGAAGGAAAAGTGTAACATTACCCCTTCACTAGATTTGAAGTTCCTACATTCGAAATAAAATCTGTGCTACTTAAACAAGGTCAAAAGAAGTTTGTGAGGGAGGGGAATCAAACTCCAAAGTGTACACTTTATCATCCTCAGCATCTTCACTCTCAGACTCCTGGGTTTCCTCTTATTGCAGGGGGTTTTGCTCAATGGGGAGGCCCCTCCAATTAGTAACAGGATGATGGGGGAGAGATCCCATTGCAGTCAGGGTGCATCCTCTGGACATGGTCCAGGTGATAGGTTCTGGAAAGCGAGAGGGAGGTGGAGAGGAGATGGGGCAGTGGTAGGAGAGGTGGCCAGGGGCCCAGTAACTGCAGTTATTACACATATAGACTGGGCACTCACAGATATAGTGACCCAGGCAGTGGCAGTTGAAACATGAGTCAAAGTAGTACAGGTGGTCAGAGAAAAGGGGAGTAGCAATGGGGTTCCACCAGGCTTCCAGGCATAGGAGGAATGCCTCTTCATTTGGGGTCAGGGGAGCAGAAGAGGCGGAGGGGGTTCTGGGCTTGAATGGGGGATCCCTGGGAGGGATAGGAAGAGGGGGAGGAGAAGACAAAGGGGACCCATCAGCAGAACAGCCACTAGCAAGGTTTTCTGCAATGGTGTGGGTGACTGGGGGGATTTCCCTAGCTCCAAGCTGATCCAGGGAAACAAGAGTGTTTCTGAGAGTGACTTTGTGGATGTGGTGGAGGAGAGTGGGCAGAAACTACCCAGAGCGGTTGGAGGAAAGGACAGACTCAAAGAGGGGAATATAGAGAAGTAAATGTGCATTTTGTAAGTAAATGTTTCGAAGCGCACCAATGGGGGAGTCCTCCTCAACTAGACTTTCAAAGGTGAGGGCGAGGGAGTGATTTTCAAGGCATTGAGCAATGACCTTGAGGTTTTTGTTGGTGGATTCAGGGGCAAGGTGATGGGCAGCAGCAAGGAGGTTATTAGAGGAGGACATGGTGGCGTTTGGGCAGGGAAAGCAATGAGGGGATAGTAGGGAAGTTTCTGGGAGGATGCTCATGAAGAGGTACAACAACATCCAAAAACTGGCCTGCTATCAAAGCAAATGGAGGGCTTTGTATTCAGAGAGGATATCCAAGGCATGGCAGAGATTAACTTCAGGTTCCCATATGTTTTCCAAAGAAGGATATCCCTTCCATGCAGTCAGGTAATAGAAGTGGCCAGGGGATCCCTTGTGTGAGAGAATTCCCTTGACTTCATACTCCTCCTCATCATCTATGATGTCAGGAGGTGGAGTGGGAAATGATGGACCATGTGCTTCTGTTTGCCAATAGGGAGATAGAAGTGAGGCATGGAAAACATCATGGATTTTCCAGGAAGGAGGGAGCCTGAGGTGGTAGGAGAGTGGAGACAGTATCTGAGCTATCTTGAAGGGGCCATGGCATTTGGGTGTGAGTTTCCTGGAAGGGTAGGGGATGTGGAGGTTGGTGGCCTTAAGCCATACCTTATCTCCAACCTTCCAGGGGTGGAAGCTTCAGGTGACATGGTGAGTCCTTGCCAAGTGGGCAGAGTCATGTGAAGCAAGGGCTTCTTCCCTTGCTTTGGAAAGGGAGTCTAGCCAATCTGTCAGTGCAGGGATGAAGGTTTTCCCTATCGAAGGGAAGGAGTGGGGTTCATATCTGAGGATGAGGGGGAAGGGGGATGCCTTGGTGGAGCTGTGAGGGATGGAGTTGTGGTGGAATTCTGTGGAAACAAGGAAATCAGCCCAGGAGTTCAGGTTATTGGAACAGAAGACTTGAAGGTAGGTCTCAATCTCTTGATTAGTTCGCTCAGTTTGTCCATCTGTCTGAGGATGGTAGGCAGTGGACAGGCAAATGTCATACTGGAGGAGGCAGGCTAATTCTTGAGAGAATGTGGAGGCAAACTGGGGGCCCCTATCAGAGATAATAGACTCATGGAGGCCAAATCGTTTGTAGACATTTTTGAAGAATAGTTTGGCCACTCCTGCAGCATCAATGGTTTTAAGGGAAGGGCATAGAATTACCCCCTTAGTAAGTCTATGGTCAACCATGACCATGAGGGAATCATATCCTGCAGAGACAGGAAGGTCAGTGATAAGGTCCACTGAGAGTTGTTTGAACAGTAGGGTGGTCTTAGAGGGTATGGGGGTAAGTGGAGGGGTGGTGGGGTGGGTGTTGACCTTGGATTGTTGGCAGATGGTGCAGCCTGAGATGAAGTTATGAACAAAGGTTCCAAGGCTGGGCCACCAGAAGTTCCATTCCATTAGGGCTTTGGTATGGAATTGTCCTGCATGTCCTGAGGAGGGTGAGGAGTGAATGAACTGAAGAAGGGGAAAATGAGAGGCAGGGGGGGCATATAGGTGTCCCTTGAAGAACAAGTGGCCATTATCAAATGACCAGTCAGAGAGGGCAGAGTGAGGGAATAGAGGTGAGCCATGATGGATGGCTTGGAGGGTGTGAAGGATCAGGGGGTCTGAGGCAGAGGAGGAGCGGATCTTTTCCAGAAGGGCAACATCTAGGGCATTGATGACTACAGGATCAGGGACAATGGGGGAGTCAGCATTGTCCTGGGAGGTATCTACCAGATCTTTTTGAGACAGCACATCAGCAGGTCCCATCTGGGTGTCTAGGAATACCTTCCATATGATATCAAAGTCGAGGTGGGTGAGAGCCCAGTGGGCTTGTTGATGAGAAAGCTTTCTGGGATCCTTGAGGTAGGACAAGTTCTTATGATCCATGATGACAGTGACTGGGAAGGCAGTTCCAAGAAGGTATTGTCACCATTCCTGGAGGGCCAGGATGATGGCCAGGAGTTCCCTGTCATAGATGTTATAGTTTCTCTCAGCAGGACTGAATGTCTTAGAGAAGTAGGTACAGGGGTGAAGGTCCCCATTGATGTCCTCTTGGAGGAGGACCGCTCCTATAGCAAGGAGGGAGGCATCTGTCATGAGGGAAAATGGTTTCAAGGTATCAGGGAGGGAGAGGATGGGAGCAGAGCAAAAGATGGACTTGAGGAATGCAAAGGCTTTCTCCTGAAGGGGGGTCCAGAGCCATGGCTCATCCTTGTGGGTGAGGAGTACCAAAGGGGTGACTATGTTGGAAAAATTTGGAATAAACTTCCTGTAGAAGTTAGCAAATCCCAAGAAACTATGGGTGCCCTTGACCAAGGATGGGGCTTTCCAGTCCTTGATGGCTGAAAGTTTGACTGGGTCCATCTCAAGACATCCTTGTCCAATGATTATGCCAAGGTATTCCATATATGGGGAGTCGAAGGTACTATTGGATAGGTGAAGGGATAAACCATGCTTTTGAAGGTGTTGGAGGACTTGTCTAGTTCATTCATGGTGTAGGATGAGGTCGCCTTTGGTGTGAACTCCAATGTCATCCATATAGATCTTTAGCCAATGTTCTGCAATCATGTCAGCAAAGATGTGATTCATGAAAGCTTGGAATGTAGGAGGAGCATTGTTAAAGCCAAAGAATATAATGGTGGGTTCAAAAAGACTAAGGGGGGTAATGAAGGCAGCCTTCCATTGGTCTTCTTCTTGAATATGGATGTTATTGTATCCCCATCACATGTCAAACTTGGTGAAGATGGTGGAGTCCTTCATGTTGTCAATAAGGTTGGAGATCAGGGGTAAAGGATAGGCGTTCCGGATGGTGTGGGAGTTGAGATAGCAGTAGTCCTGGCAGGGTCACAGTGAACCATCCTTCTGAGGGACAGAGAAGAATGGGGATGCTTGGGGGGATTTTGATGGAATGATTTGACCAGTCTTTAGGTGCTCAGAGACGAAGTCCTCACAAGCCTTTCTCTCAGCTGGGTTGAGGGGGTAAACCTTGGCAATCTTAGGGACAAAGGAAGGTTTTAGTTTGATGGTATGATCATAAGGTCGATGAGGGGGGAGTTCACTGAATAACTTCTCAGAGAACACATCAGAAAAATCAGTGCACCACTCAGGGAGTTCTTGCTCCTTAGGGGCTTCCTGTTGTGCAAGCTGGGTAGAGAGTGTGGTCTTGTTGATGTCTTCACCTTCCTGGCCTCAAGGAGGACACTCACAAAGAGGTATGACAACATCTCAAGGTGAGGGGCGAATAGTCAGTGTCCTGGAGATCTAGTCAATGTTGGGGTTCCAGTTGCAGAGCCAGGGCATCCCTAGGATGATCTGGCGCTTCCCAAGTGAAGTGACCATAAGATTGAGGTTATCAGTGAGCAAGCAGAAGTGGGCTTGGGTCCTTATCTTCCATTTGATGGTTCCCTTGCTGTTGGGGGAGCCATCTACATTGTAAGCGGTGAGAGGTTTGGGCAGAGGGTGGATTCCTTGATGAGTGAGGGGGACTAGGTTTTGATCAATGAAGTTGCCAGTTACTCCACTATCAATCAGAGCAATGACATCAATGGTTTGGTTGCTGGTTTATAGATGAACTGGGAGACAAAAAGCTCATTCATTGGGCAGGGCACTAAGTACAATAGGGAAAGAGGACATCAACACAACTTTCCCATTTAAAAATCCTCTAATTCTACAGAGGCAATGTTCTCCTCCTCCTTGATTTCCTTGAAGCACATTTTGAGAGTTTGAAGGATCTCTCCTTCATCTCTTCCCTGGGTGTGAAGGGAGTTAACAAAAGTATCTAGAGCAGAGGAGGGCTTAGGGTTTTTGACAGAGGGGGGCAATAGTGGTGGTGGATTGGATATTCTAGGGAGGCGAGGGGGTAGTCTTGGTGGCAGGGATGTTCTTGCATTGGGTGGGATTGTGCCCAGTGTGACAACAGAGGAAGCAGCACCCTTCCTTGATGCATTTGGCATGCTCAGGGGGAGTGAGTTTCGAGATGCGAATAGTGTCCACATCCATGGCATTAGAGTTAGTGGTGGGGGTGTGAGAGGAGAAGGATGGGGGCACATGAGTCCCCTTTCTAAGAGTGGCAATGCAAGCCTTCTGGGTATAAAAGGTCTTTGCCTTGGAGGTCCAGTCAGTGATGGTGGTGGGGACCTTGTCCATAGACAAGATCATAGTGGTGATTTGCTGATCCAGTCCTAAAGAGAACTGATCAATAAGGGTGGCATTGTCCTTGATGCTAGCTTTGGCTATGAGGTTCTGGAAGTCAGTGATATATTTCTAAAATCCATCATCTACCTCACCACTGGGGTGTTATGCTATGCATAAAGTCCAACTGTCGAGCACTTCCTCAAGAGCAAAGTGAAGTCTTGCAGAGTTCCCAGGTCTCACTGATCATTGCAAGTCACAGCAGAGTGAGCAAGACAAGATGCATGTTAAGTGTAGATCTAACTAGAGTACAGGTATGCGACTCAAAGGTATTTATGGGTTTTAGGGAAACATGCTAGCCATAAGAAGAGACTAACAGAGAAGGAAGGCAAGTCTAAACAGAGAAGGCAAACAGGAACAATCTTCCCATCAGGGAAGGCAAGTGAGATAGATGATATGCAATAGGAAGGCAGGTGGGAGAGATGCATATGAAAGGGGAAGGCAAGTGGGAGCGGCTTTAGTAACATGGGATGATGCCTCATCCCCAGTATCACATACTGAAGTCAAGGACTTCATGCCAAGTGGGGTTGTGGTTGGTGAGAAGCTCGTCATTGAACAGAGGGAGCTCTCAAATGTTGGCAGGCAGGTGAAGATTGGAGGTGAGGTCTGCTGGCAAATGGAAGGAGGTCATAGGAGCAGGGTCCCATCTCACATCAAAATAGGTTTCTAAAAAGGAATTCGTAACATTACCCCCCAGACTAGACTAATTCTCCAAAACAGTATTCTCAGTTAAAGGGGTTGGTGGCTGAGGAGGTGGGAGATGAGGATAGGGTGGTGGGGGAGTCAGGGGTATCACTGGGGGTAAGAGAAGGTTCAGTTTGTCCACCCCTCTGCAGGCCTCCTGCCAAGCTGCAGGATTCAGTCCCATGTCCTGCCCGTCAACAGCAAGCACACCGCAGTGGTAGAGGAGTGGCAGTAACAGAGGTGAGTGTCCTGAGGGAGCTAACATAGGAGCAGATTCACTGTGGGCAGTCATATTGGATGTGCCCTGGGGAGGAGACATGGCAGTAGAGGTAGGTGAAAAATGGGCAACAGGTTTGGAAGTGATCTTGCCCCCCACAATGGTAGCAGTTTGGTCAGGTAGACCCTTGAGGGCAGACATGTCCAGGAGGGGAAATTTCACAGCAGTGGGGGCAGACAGGGAAGGTGCAGTGTCCTGACAGGAGAGGGCTTGGAGTTAGAGCAAGACTTTGTATGTGCTCTTGAGGGGGTAACATAGTGTTCCTTTAGTGGGGTTGAGGTCTGACAGGGGTAGGAGGGGGGATGGGGTGGGGCACAGATGGGGAGGAGGAGAGTTGGTCCACCGGCAGAATTTGTTCTGAGGAAGGTGATCTAGTGGGAACAGGGGGGACCAGAGGCAGGGGTGGGGTGTTGGGTGGTGAAGTGGCAGCAGGGGTGTGGATGGCAGGGTCATGTCTGTTGAGGATTTTCTCAGAGGGGAAGTCTAGAAATTGCTCTCATTCCAAGGGGGAGAAAAGGCGAAGATGACATCAAAGGGCAGGGTAGATAAGGGTGAATGGAATGTCTGCAATTGCTTCCTCAATGGAACAAGCCTGTAAATAGTCATAAATGAGTGTCTGGTGGGACCCCATTGAGTTCAATAGCCAGTCCACATCTGGATTGTGTAAGGCAGAGTGGGTGGAGATCACTGATAGGGTTTGGACCACTCCCACTGCCGAGTCCAGGATTTGATAATGCTCATGTAGGAGTTCCAGTGTGTGTTGCAATGGGGCATTATGAAAGTAGATTTCTGTGTTCCTAACAGTGTTCAGAATTACCAGGTCCAACAAGATTCCCAAAATGAATTCACATCAGTGTGCTGGTGGGAAATTTCAAGTCATAGAGGGAAGGGGTTGGTTATGGTGGAGGGGGTGGCAAAGAAACAGTTTATATTCTAAATATTTGACCCCCAATGGGAGTCCATGTCAGTGTATTCATGAATGATTTGTAGGGGGGATTTGTCCGAAAAAGGTACCTCCTAGTACCACAGCCTGGTTTGGCCTGCCCAGGAGCTCTCAGTTTTGATCTTTTTGTCCCCTAGCTGGGTGATGTTGACAACTTTGGGAAGGATGTCTATCGCCCCAAGGGCAACACAGAAAGTTCCCCTATTAAGGATGAACCTGTGGCAGAATGAAAAGAAAAAGGAGGCCACAATAATGAGAGAAATGGTTACTAAATAGCAGAGGATTGTGTCATAGGTGATGGTGGTGGTAAGGGTGGACGACATAGTTATTCTAGGCTATTTATCAGGAGGAGCTGTGGGCAGGGTGTCAACCAGATTTCAATTTCCCTGGGGGGAAGGCTACAGGGCAAGCTTGTTTATATGCAGAAAGCAGGTGGGAAGCATTTGTCAGGTGGTGTTC
>JBBPKP010000818.1:0-10693 GCA_038089335.1 Boletellus aff. obscurococcineus | reverse complement strand
TAATGATGATGGTAAAGGTCCAAGAGACTGAACTGGGTTCCAGCTCAGTCACTCAGGTTTATATACTATTCTACTGTTTGTACATGTTTGGTAGTGACTGCAGTAGTGAGTGAGAGATGGCCCAATCGGGTGTATCGTACCAGTGTCCATGTGAGTCATGTGGTGAGTCACTGTGCTATGTAAAGCTGTGTGGGCTGTGCATTGGGGCTGAAATATGATGGGGCAGTGGCGCAGCCCTGCACAGCACAGAGATGAAGGGGGCTATGGTACAGCCATGCACAGGGTGGAGGTGAAGGGGCTATGCATGGTAATGATGGCTGTACTGTGGAAATAGAAGTCTGAAAGTGAAGGCGGTGCTAGCCCTGGTATTGTAGTTGTATCATAAAGGGGTTTCCCTGCCAAGGGTTAGCTAAGGGTTAGCAGATGAAACGTACTAAGGTTAGGTTGTCCGTGGTTAAGTCTAGGTTACAGGAGTAGGTCCATAACACCACCCTCTCTCTATGCATCAGACTCAGGATGACAATGAGGTAGTGCACACCAGGTAGGGTCCTTAGGGTAGGGGTTGAATAGGCAGGGAGTGGGGAGGAAGGTGTGACGGAATTTCAGGTGGGGGTTTTGCTTGTGGAATTCCTCTAGGGCTTCCCTGGCATTAGTGAGGTTTCACTTGGGTTCCCATATATGCTCTGATTCATCATAACCTGTCCAGTGGACCAGGTATTCCCATCCACTACCCTTTGGTTGGGCATCCATGATGTATTCCACCTCATATTCCTCTTCCTGGTCTTCTGTGATGTGGACCAGTCCAGGGTCCCTAACCAGCTGGCCTTCCAGGCACTCCTTGTAGGGTTTAATGCGTGAAACGTTGATGACTGGGTGTATGCAGATTGTTATTGGTAGGTGGAGTTCTACTGTGTTTGGGCCATTCATCCCTTTTACTGTAAATAGGCCTAACCATTTTTCCAAGAGTTTCTTTGATTCACAGGTTACATGGAGATTGTCGGTGGCAAGTTGGACAAGGTCACCGGGACAGTACTCCAGGGCAAGTATGCATGTGTGTTCCATGGTCTTTTTCATTCTCTCAGTGGTGGCTTCTAGGTTTTCCTGGGTCTCCTGCAGGGTGGTTTCTATTTTGGATGCAAGTTTGTCCGCTGCAGGGGCTTTGGAGATCCTGGGTTCTGTTCCAAGTTGGGGGTTGTAGGTGTGCATGATTTGGAAGGGGGAGCATTTGGTGGCTGTTGATGTGTGGTTGTTGTGTGTGAATTAAGTGATAGGGAGCCATTTGGACCAGTCTGTTTGTTGTTCACAGCAAAAGGTGCAGAGGAATTGGAGGAGGTCACAGTTCATTCATTCTGTCTGCCTGTCTGCCTGGGGGTGATGTGCCATGGATAGCCTGGGGGTAATGTGCAGGTGAGTACACAGGTCCTTCATGACCTGTGAGGTGAACTGGGGGCTGCGATCCAAAACAATGGTGTGGGGGTGCTGTGGTGTTTCCATACATGATACAGATAGAGCTGCGCTGTGCCAAGTGCTGTGATGTCCTTGGTTGTGGGGATGAATTCCACTTCCTTCAAGAACCGGTCCACGATGACAAGTATTGAGTTGTTGTTATAATTTCTTTCCTTGTTGGCCCCCTATGCCTTATGGTAACCCTTCATGTTGATTACTCATTGGAGTTTACTCTTCCTTCCAATGACTTTACTCTGCTTGTCATCGTCGATTACCCTTATCCTTTTTCCTTTTGTTCCCTTAGTTCCTTTCTTAGCAAGTGGTCTGTGTGCCCACCCCCCTAGTATATAACCCTTCGCATTGCACTCATGTACTTGATACTCGATCTATGCAATACAAGCGTTCTTGAGTGTCACCTTGTCCCCTTGAGTCCCACTGGGAATCCTCTATGTTTAAGCCCCTTCCAAGGCTTATCCTTCAAGTCTCTTTGCTGTTTATCTTGGGACATTGTCACACCTCTTCATGAGTGTCCTCCCTAAGGTAGACCCTTGTCTCGTCCACTCTTGTTTCACTTTCGCATAACAGTTGTGGCTGTGCAAGGTGGGTAGGTCTGTGATAAAGTCTGCAGATATGTCTGTCCATGGACCTTCTGTGATCTCAAGAGGGTGGAGCTTGCCAGCAGGGGGTTGGTTCCTGGTTTTCATCTTCTGGCAGGTGTGGCAGCATGAAATGTAGTCTTCTACCTGCTTCTTGGCCCCCGGCCACCAGTAGTTTCATTGGATCAGGTTGAGGGTTTTCTCCCTTCCTGGGTGTCTGGCCACTGGGGTGTCATGGTGAGCGGTGATCACCACCATTCTAAGGTCTTCATTGTCTGGGGTGAAGACTTTTTCTTCTTTCTCAAATACTCCATCCTCTGTAATCCTGAAGCCTCTGTCTTCCACATCAGTGATCTGGGTTTCTCACATCTTCATCGTTCCCACACGGATCCTGTCTTGGATCACATCTCCTTCCAGTTCTACTTTTGTTGTCCGGGTACTCATTTTCTCTGGGTTCATCAACATTTGCTACTGGTTGTCATTTTCAACCCCCTCTGCATGATCCTCTCTTTGTGATAGGGCATCGACCTTGCCCATGGTGGCCCCTGGCTTGTGTACCCACTTGTAGTCGAAGTGTGATAGATATTGGGCCCACCGGGCCTGTCTGTGATTAAGGTCCTGCTTCTGCATGAACCACTGAAGGTTCTGGTGGTCATTCCAAATTTCGAACTGGTGCTGGGCCCCTTCTAGATAGTGGTACCACTGTTCTAGAGCACAAATCATGCTAAGCATCTCCTTATCAAACACCTGGTAGTTTCATTCGGTGTCATTAAAGGAGTGGGAATAGAATACAATGGGGTGCCACTTCTCATTTACTTTGGCCAATAGGACTGCCCCTGTGGTGAAGTCTGAGACGTCTATTTCGAGGCACAGTTCTGAGTCTAAATCGGGGGTAACCAGAATGGGGGCAGTGGTGGTTTGTATTTTAGACCATCGAAGGCCTTCTGTTGTGCTTCCCCCCATAGAAACAGGGTGTCCTTCTTTGTCAGATCATTCAGTGGTCTGGCAATTGCCACATAGTCTTTAATGAATCAGCAATAGAAATTTGCCAGGCCCAGGAAGCTTCTAACTCCTCAGAGGTTCTTCAGCCTCGGCCACTCCAGGATTGCCTCTACCTTATCCTTTTCCATCTTGATTTCATTTTCTGACATGATCATTCCCAGAAACTCAACTTCCTTCTTCAAGAACATGCACTTTTCTGGCTTTACAAAGAGGTTGTTTTCCTTGAGGCAGCACAGGACTTCCTTTACAATCTTTTCATGCTCCTCGGGGTCATTGGTTTTGGTGAAGATAAGGAGGTTGTCAATATAGACTACAACACATGCTTCCAGGTCCCCAAAGATATCATTCATCATTGCTTGGAACGTGAAGGGGGAATTCATTAGTCCAAAGAACATAACTGAAGCGACCACTGAACCCTAAACCCTCAAGGCTAGGGCCACAGTGCTCTACTATCCTACTACTGAGTAGCTAGTGGGTACAAAGCCTTACCAAGGATAAGGCTAGGGAGTATTAGACCCTAGTGTTCACTATCCAGAGGCTGTTGTGGGAAGGAACAAGAGACTTTTACTGGAGGACGTCCAGCAAAGAGGTCTGTCTTTATATACTATTCTACTGTTTGTACATATTGTGGTAAATTTACTATACAGGGAAGTCATGTGACTAGAGTACAGGGTATAGTGCCATATCGCACCATTATAACGTTAGATGGTGTGATGTGGGCTGACTAAATAATGACTAAAATACAAGGTAATTAGTAATATCTTTGTAAGCTAATAATGTCATGATGATGTTATGATGATGTCATAGGCTGGCCTGGACTATGATGTCATTGTGGGTCGTTGGAGACTAAGTGTTTTTTGTCTTGATAGATCGTTACTTTGAATGTGATTGGTTAGAGATTAGATAAGATAAGATGGAAATGTAAATAGATGCAAAGTGAAATGTGTAAGTATGATGTCATGGGGGTCCTTGGTGGGAAAGTGACATCAAGCGTGGGAAAGTCATGTGACCTGTCATGTGACCGTGGGAAACTAAATAAAAGTGGTACTGTTGTAATGAGAAAAATGTGGAGAAAAAGAATATGATATTCGTTTCATAACAGGTGTGATGAAAGGCAACACAAGTATCAAGGGTCCACAGTATGAGCTGCTTGCAGCCAAGACCCATCCGGCCAAACCAGAGCTGTCAGAACCACAACACTGCACAGTCAAATGGCTGTGGATTGTGCCCATCCAGCAAAAATCTTCCCATTCTGTTCCACCACACTGCATGCCAGTCATCTCGGCATGCATCTGGGTTGGTGCAGTCTGTTGCATGTTTGAGTATTGGCAGTTCTTCGGAGGCAACTATGTGTGTGTGCTCTTCAAGCACAGACTTTGCATAGACAACTGCAACAAATACATCATCTCCAATAGCTAGACAGTGATCCTTGGAGATCTGCTGGATCGGCATGCCAAGCAGACATTTGAATGCATGCTTGAAGAGGTCAGGAATGTGAAACCGATGGGCAACTTTGATGATATCAGCAGGGTGGTGTTCAAACTGAAATTCCCAAATATGTTCGAGGGCGAATGATTGCATCATGGGACACTGGTACTTGTTAACAAACAGAAGTAGGTCCCATAGCTGGTCATAGGTGTATCCACCAGCACTTGTGTTGTGCGAACTATAAACACGTCACATTATGAAATATAATCAGGTAACAGCACAGTCCAGATAATAGCAGAACACACTGGCCATGGACATGATCCAGAAAGAACTCAAAGACGGTTTGTTTTTCATGTAAGACAATGGGATTGTCATCAGATTTCCCCTCCAGAGCTGGAGAGGGAGCAGCATCTCCGATGGTAAACATATCTTTGAGAAGTACCGAATGTCCTTTGAGGATGTCATCAAATAGTTTGTATAGGGTATTTTCAACCTAGTAAATGGCATTAGTGAACTTTTGAGTGACTAGATGGTGCACGTACACGAAAGATGTGTGTTCCCTTAGGGAAGTAATAAAATGCATGTCGAGTAGTGGGAATGAGCATTGGTGTCAATCAGTTTAACAGGCAGATGTCAGAGATGGGAAGAAAATGAGGCCAACAGGTCCAGAGGGGAGCAGTCAGAACTTCGGGGAAACATGCAGCGTAGCAGCATACCTGAGGGCACAACAATGAACAGCAATGAGTGCTTAGTAATAGAAGCCCACACACAAGGCAGTTTTTACACACTGCCTATGCTACTGCCGACACTTCCCCCGTTTCCACAAGGGGAGCAGCCACCCAATCTGCTTGTAGCATGTGATACATTGAGTAATACCTACCATCATGCTCTCTGTATGCTCACCCAGGATCACTCAGAACCACTTCAAGTTTGGTTCCACTTAACAGCAATCGAGCATGATGTGATTCCATTACTCCTAGCCATAGAAGCTGACCATGCTGCATCTTCGGCAGGCCTGGAAGCATGGCTGGAGGCAGTGGCACTTTAATTCAAGGACCTCTTTGTTGCCCTTACACAATATTGTGAGACGATACAAGATTGGTATGTCAACTCGTGTCATTATGCCCGATGCTGGGCATTGATTGCTTGCCAAAACTGCTGATAGAATAGATCATGATGTCTACATACCGCAGCCCACTAATGTTGTTCATACAGGACGACAAGGACAACCTCAAAAAATCATAAACCTTGCCTACCTGAAGGAGGCAGTGTCTGCACACCAGCAAATCAACCTCACTGAGCTGGCATGCACCTTAGGCATCCATCGGAACACACTTTGTGCCTACATGCGCAAACATGGCATTACACGTGGATACTCAACAACGAGTAATGCTGAGCTTGATCAGCTTATTCTTGACTTCAAATCAAGCCGTCCTGAGTCAGGTCTATGATACATGATGGGATATTTACATGCACACAGGCATCGTGTACAGTATGCCTGTGTTATTCAGTCCCTTTGTAGGGTCAATCGACTTGGTCAGGCTTTGCATGAACGCCGGGTTAGAAGGTGGCACAAATATTATGTTGCATGCCTAAATGCCCTTTGGCATGTTGATGGGCACCACAAACTTATATGTTGGGGCATCGTTATACATGGATTCATCAATGGTTATTGCTGGATGGTTTGTTTTCACGTGCCTAATATTCCATACCATTCTGATTTTTTTGGATCTTTAGGTGACTGCATTGAAAGCAAGCAACAATAACCGTGCTACAACTGTTCTCATGCTCTTTGAGTCTGCTGTGATGGAGTACAGCATCCCGTCCCATGTTAGAGGCGACTGCGGAAGAGAAAACTTAGACGTTGCAATCTATATGATTATGAAAAAGGGTTCGCATCGTGCCTCATTCATATGGGGCATGTAGGTGCAGTTTCTAAGTTTCTGTAGCTCACATGAATGATCTTAATTTATTCTAGGTCACCAAGTAACTCACATATCGAACATTTATGGGTTGAAGTGGGAACGCAATTCGCTCGCCATTGGCGTGCATTTTTTACTTGACTTGAAGTAAAGCATATGCTTAACCCCTCAGACCCGCATCATCTATGGCTATTGCATATGTTATTTCTTGCTGCAATCAATCACGACTGTGGCAATTTCCAGCATCATTGGAATTGCCATCTGATTCAAGGCATTGATACAAATAATAAATCTCCGAATGTATGTGATCATATTTACCTTATCACATGGAAGTGACACTCCTTACACCTGAGAAGAACCTCTGTTTTTTAGGACAAACACGATTTGGTGTATATGATGACAGAGAGCCTTCCGACAGCTTAGAAACTGGCATAGAAAACTCTGAAGATGAAGCAGATATGCAATTGGCAGCCAAAAGCACCGAGTCACTGCATGCAAACCAGAACCCCGTGCATGTTCCACATCACAATACTCCATTCGTGAATCCAGAAAAGGAAGATTTGTTTTTTAGGGCACTTTATGACATAATTGATTGAGAAATCATTCCTCATGGATTTAATCTTACTCTGGCAGAGTGGGATTGTGGAATATATCCAGTCTTTGAGACCATTCACTTGGGCAGACGCAGCACATTAGACGTATCATTGTCTAACCCCATTTGGTATGAGAGGGCGTGCCTGTGGTCGCAGGCATTGGTCTGTTTGATGAAATTTGACATTGCACCATAGTAGCACTATTGTTCCTATTTAATCATTCATCTCACACCGTCAGTCTTCGTGTGCTTCTACATGATTCACCCCTTTCCGTCAACAAATGTTTTGCCTTGCAATGAGCCACACTGATCGCACCTGCTTGTGTCATGGTGGCAATGGCACTTGTGAGTGCGAGCGTTTTTGTTGGTGGGATGATGGTAAGCTGATTTGCTTTGAGTGTGACTATGGAATTAGCAAACACCCCAACATGGGCTTGGGCCCACCAGCAGATCCACCACTGCCAAATCCACCACCACTGACACATCATGACCTGATGCCAACGCCAGCAAACCCTGCTCTGTCCAGAGTGGGAAATATTTTTGCAGACCTCCAAAGAAATTCATGGAATCCACCACCAGCAAGGTTCCAAGCTGAGGCTCTTGCAATGCATGGATCTGGCAAGGGGAAACAAAGAGCCCTCCCACGTGCACCTGGTGCCAGGAATATTGCAGCTGACTCTTGGAAGGTAGGTGATGTTTCTATACTTGTTTTCATTGCCTATCTTGTTTCACAGGTTTCACGAGTGTTAAAAAGTCCAGCACAAGCAAGCTCGTCAAGCTCAGGATCTGTTTTCTGTGTCAGCTCTGTAGCACTTGTCATGTGCAGAATAGACGTGGGCTTTTAATTACAATTGCCTAAACTAAGGTATTGACATTTTTTTCCAGCAGAGTGGGGGTTTGAGGCAAACGAGGGCACCAAGTGGAAAGACATATGCAAGTAAAATCCAAGAGATGAAGAATCAAGGGTGTTTCATCACCAGTCTGGGTGGCTCCACTGGAGGGATTGAAATCAGGTCTTCATGGACTTTTGAGCAAGTTGACTAGCAAGTTCACACTGTGCGGTTCCAGAAGTTTTCCAATACCTTGCCAACAAATTGATGAAACTGGGCCATCATTCATTGGCCAGGACCTCACCTCACTCTAAATGGAGACTCCTCGTTTGTTCTTCCTCATACTTTTCAATTGTTAAAGTCACATGGCTGAATGGTATGCACTTATTCAAGAACAAGGGACGCAATGGTGCTAGTATTGCTGACAGTGCTTTGTGGTTTAGTATGTGTCTGACTTGCCTTTTTTTTGCGTTCACACTAACTTTGACCCCAGTGACTCGATGAAGTGTAGACCCAAAAGTCTTTTCGAAGTACAAGTGTACCTCGAATAGCAGGTGAAGGAAGATGAGTTCAGTGGGAATACTCACTGTGTGTGGAGTATGTGGTCGCAATCAAGGGGGAATGATCACTCAAGGAGTGGAGGAAGGATTGAGTTCTCATTAGAGAGGAAAAGACCCTGATGGGCAAGGGTGTCCCTTTAAATACAGGAGAGTGATAGTTTGTATCTATGTATCAAACTATCATACAAGGAAAGTTCCATGGAATATGAAAGAACATTATGGAATGTATCAGTAATCATCAGTCCTTATCTACCAATTAAATGGGAAGGGCTTATCTATGATTACGAAGTATGGGAATAATCTGTAAGCAGATCACTAATCATGTGTCATCATGAGTAAGCATAAATAGTGTAATGGTCCGATGTGATAGGTGTCACATGACCGTGTGAATATGATAAGACAAAACCCTTTGTCATCAATATTCTCAACACTCCTCCTCACTGTTCATGTGGAAAGATACTTGAGAGACAGCATGTTTCATCCTTCAACGAATTTTGTCTTGCCCAAATTCTTTGTGAAGATGTCTGCGAATTGTGAATTTGTGGGAACATAAAAGAGTTCAACATCACCAAATTCCACAGCTTTGCGAATGTAATGCTGTTGGATACAAACATGTTTAGTTTGCCCCTCTTGGGCAGGGTTGGATGCAAGAAATATTGTGCCTTGATTATCCACACACATGGGGATAGCCTCAAGTGATTGATGGAGTTTGTTAAATAAATTTTGAATCCATTGCAATTGCTTTGCACACTCGGTCATGCCACAATATTCTGCTTCTGTTGAGGAGAGACGAACTCTTTGTTGTCGTCTGGAAAGCCAAGAGACTATTCCGTTAGCCAGGAAGATACAATAGCCAGTGGTGGATCATGAAGTCTCGACGTCACCTGCCCAATCTGTATCAGAATATGTGATTAAACCATTTCAGTTTCCAGATGCACTATATACAATGTAGAGTTTCTGTGAATGAGATAAATAGCGCACGATGTGAAGCACCTTCTGCAAGTGTTTCTCAGTAGGGTTACTGGAGTATTGCGACATCTTTATAACCACAAAGGCAATATCTGGTCTTGTTCCTAGCATAATGTATAACAGTGATCCGATGACCAACTGATATCGACTGCGAAGTGATGCTGAAGCCTGTCCAGAGTTTGGTCTCAGAATGTATCTGGTGGGAAGAGGAACAGAGGTTTCTTTACAATTCTCCTGACCAAAACAAGATATGACTTTCATCGCATACTTCAATTGATCCAGGGTAAGTGTGTGCTGGGCATGGTCTCTCTGTATTCTCATACCCAAATACTCTGTAGCTGGTCCAAGATCTCGTGATTCCCATCATTGCATAAACTTCTTCTTGTGAGAAAGGACAAGTGTTCTGTTTGATCCCATGAATAGAGCGTCGTCTACATAAATGACCAAGATAACAATATGTTGACCAATAAACTTGACATATACTCCTGAGTCTGAAATAGAACATTTGAAACCGAAGCTCAGGAGGCTCTTGTTACGATTTCATCAACCGATGACGCACTGACCAAGGACACAGCATCTGATCGTCACGTTTCCTTTCTTGACCGATACTTCAACATTTGATGGAGCCCCCAACCTATGAAGATGCACACTCGAACGTTGCCGTCCCTATTCCATCTTCCCTCTCATCTACGCGCCCTTGTGGAGGACCCCTCCGATGCTACCTGGCAAGACGTGCTGAACTTCGACCAGCATTACCCCGCGAGAACCCTGGCCACCTCTGATCTGGGCAACTTCATACCCGAACCCCCTTCCACTTGAGCCTTCCTCTTCTGTATCGTCTTACTCAGTTGCCTTCCCCTTGTAGTACCACCCTATGCCCTGGTCTTCCCCTGCCTTCCCGAATGGACTCACCTTCCCTCCTTGTTAGCTTCTCTTTATAGCTAGCTTGTTTTCCCCAGACACATAAATACCTGTGAGTCGCGTACTTGTCCCCTAGTTAGATCTACACTTAACACGCCTAGAGTTTGACTCATCACTGCTGCAGTCGTGCCACTCAGCGAGACCCGGATCTCTACGAGACGTCACTTCACTCTTGAGGAAGTGCTCAACAGTTGGACTTTACGCATAGCATAACAAAAGATCTAACTCGTCACCAACACCCCTGCCTTCGTCGCAGAAGGGCAAAGCTAGTTCAAAAAAAAATGGCTGATCGCAATCAGTACCAAAGTTACCGACCTCCCAAGTCTTCCAAGGAAGAGGGAGAAACCATCAAAGAGGAACGTGCCCTCGAACCGGAATATGTTGAACCCCCCCAGCCACACCGAGTGTCAGGAAGACCTCCGCCGCC
>JBBPKP010000817.1:0-10696 GCA_038089335.1 Boletellus aff. obscurococcineus | reverse complement strand
CCAACATCCATCGATTAGCGTGTTTGGGTTCCCCATCGAAATCTGATGGCAGCCCGGCTTTTAACTCGGTTCGCCGGGCCTCAAAGACAGGGGGAATGGCTAAATCCATTTCGGAATCGGTTTCGGAGCGCTCGGGTGGGTTTGGTTCGTCAATGGTGGGTAGAGTGGAATTTTGTGGAAGTGTGAGGGGAACGGCCGTCAAAGGGGTGGGTACCTCGGATAGGGGGTTTGTTTCAAGTTCAGTCCTAGGGGTGTCTACAGGCGGAGGGGTGATGGAGAGCACCGGTGGGGCAGGTAGGGATATGGAGGGACTTCGTCTTCGTCGGGGGTTTAGTCGGGATTGTTCCCTTCGAGGCGGGGCGGGGGATGGGGACAAATATTCAGAATGGGAGGAGCGATGCGAACTTGTCGAGCGTTCCGAGCTTTCCGAGTCGGATGACTCCGTCTGTCGTAGTCCGTACGACGTGTTGATTTCTTTCTCAGAGTGCCCTTCTGCTGAATAGCAGGGGCGTCGGGACGAGCTAGATCTTTTGTTACGTCGACGTAAACGATCTCGCTGTCGAGCGTGTCCTTCAGCAGCGACACGAAGTCTGTTAGAGGTCCGGGGTCTCGAACGTTGCCAATCACGCTCGGAGTGAGAAGAGTTACGTGGTTAAACGTAGATCTAGCTAAGGAATACATGTCGGCTACGATGGGTATTTATAGGGGAAGATGGGGGGAGACGATCTGGGAGAACAATAACTACCAGATGAGGAGAGCAATGGCGTAGTCCGTATAGAGAGAACAATGGTTACCATAAAAAGAGGACAATGGGATTCCTATCGAGGACCCGACGGGCCCCGTCGTCCGTATACGAGGGGAGGAACAAGGATTCCCTGGTGGGCGTCCACCGGGCTATAATACACTGTAGAGAAGAGAGGATCGATGGGAAGAGAAGAAAACGTAACAAAGTTTCGGGAGGAGGGATTGGGTTAGGGGTTGGTTCAGCTATGGCAGGCACCGGTTTGGGAGAGGGAAGGAGTAATGGTACTGTGGTTAACAGTGTCGCTTCTTCAGAAAGGGGGTTCCTGGGCAGTTTGAGTCTGGGGGTGTCGACTGGGGGAGTGTTTATGGAAAGGACAGGTGGGGCAGGTAGAGAAATGGAAGGGCTCCTTCTTCTTCTTAGTTGGAATGGGTTTCTTTCCCTTCAAGGAGGGGTGGGGGACGGGGAGAGGTATTCTGAATGTGATGAGTATTCCAAGTCAGAGGGCTCCTCCTGTCATAGTCCATATAACGTGGTTGTTTCTGGATAGTGCCCTTCTGCTAGGAAGCAGGGGTGTCAGGACTAGCTAGATCTTTTGTTATGTCGATGTAAATGATCTCGCTGTCAAGCATGTCCTTCAGCAGCGACATGAAGTCTGATAGAAGTCTGGGGTCTCGAGCGATGCCAACACACTCGGAGTGAGAAGAGTTATGTGTTTAAACATAGATCTAGCTAAGGAATACAGGACGGCTACCATGGGTATTTATAGGGGAGGAATGGGGAAGACGATCTGGGAGAACAATAGCTACCAGATTAGGAGAACAAAGATGTAGTCTGTATGAGGGAGACAACGGTTACCAATTAAGAGGAACAAAGGAACCAACCGAGCAGTAAAGCTAAGAATGAGGGGCTAGGGGACCAAGGCATCTGTAGAGGAGTGAAGGGACCAAAAGGCCCTGCTGATCGTTGATAGAAAGATAGTACACCGGGGGAAGGGCAGGATCTGTAGGAGGGAGAGAAGAAAATGTAACAAATGCGAGTTAAATTTCCAGGCTAATCCTAAGCACTTCTGCCATGACCATTCTAAGGTTACATTTGCCCAGTCTTACCTGAAGGTGAAGGGAGTCGCCCTGGAATACTTCAAGCCGGACCTGCTCGGAAGTGAACCTCCAGAACTCTGTCCACTCTGGATGGACAGCTGGGAGTCGTTTCTCTATGAGCTTTGATCTAATTTCAGTCCACATGATCCTGTCACTAACACAGAGGCTTGCCTCGAGCAACTCTGCATGAAGGACTCACAGTGGATAACCATCTATGTTATCCACTGGAATCATCTGGTGAGCCAAGTCTGGGAATGGGGTCCTGGGGCACTCTGCCAAAGTTTCTGCATCGGACTTCCCAATCACATTAAGAATGAGTTGTCTTAGCTTGGGAAGCCAGACAATATTCACAACCTCCACACCCTTGCCCAACAAATCAATCACCACTACTGGGAGCATAAGGACAAGGTTACCAGGGCCTCCAAGGCTTCAGAATCCACCTCCAGAGCCACTCTGTCCTCCCCCAAGGGCCACACCTCCTCCATGACCACCTCTTCCTCCAACAAACCTAAGGGTTCTGCCAAGGACTCAAAGGACTTGAAATCTGGTGGTCATTCTAACTCCGGAATCAACTCCAGAGGCAACTCCACTATGCCCAAACCCGACCTCTCCTCCAAGCTGGGGAAGGACAGAAAACTCACTGCCACCAAATGAAAACACTGATTCAATAACAACCTCTGTATGTTCTGTGGTCAAGCTGGCCATGTTGCCAAGGACTGCCCCAAGTCCTCCTCTCGGGCACCTAAGGCCCACACAACCCAAACCTCAACTCTGGAAGCCAAACCGGAGGTCTCCACTCCAGAGGCAAAAAAATAGAGTGCAGCCTTGCTGACTCTGCATGGACTTGAGGTTGCATTATCCCTGCCCATGCACCAAAGGAGATCCATCTCAACATGTCTGCTCTTTCTGACCCTCGTTCACTTATGTCTTTAGTTTCTTCAGTTTCTCACAATATTCCTACATTCTCTGCATTGGTAGACTCAGGTTCCTCTGATTGCTTTATAGATACATTGTTTGTAAGTGACCATAGACTCTCTGCTTACTCTGTTCCTCCACTACAACTCTGGTTATTTGACAGGACTTCTAACTTTACCATTACACAAGCCATTGATCTTTCAATTCATTTTGAAACTGGTGATATCACTCTGTCGACGTTTTATGTCACTCCACTTAATGGTTCTTGCTCCCTTGTTCTAGGACACAACTGGCTTACCCACCACAATCCGTTGATTGATTGGGTATTGAGTAGTATCTTGTTCTGATCACCTGAGCAGCCCATGCTTGCGACTCTAAGCTTGCCTCCACAGCCTCCAGACTTACCTCCTCCGGCTGACTCCACACCCACAGATTCACCACATTTCCATGACTGCAAGGCACCCTCTATTGCATTACTTAGTGCACTGGTGTTCATGCTAGCTTGCCACCTTGAAGGCTCCAGGCAGTTTTGCCTGCAACTCTGCCCTGAGGAGTCCAAACTCTGGGCCTCTTCCATCGTTCCAGAACAAGTTGATCTTACCAGAATTCCCCCAGAGTATCATGACCTCATCAACATGTTCAGCAAGATCAAAGCCTCCAAACTTGCTCCACACTGTGAACATGACCTGAAGATCGAACTAGAAGAAGGCACCTCTCCTCTATTGGGCACCACTTATTCGCTTTCTGCCTCTGAACTTGAGTCACTCCACTCGTTCCTTGAGGAACACCTCGCCAATGGCTTTATTTGCCCATCCTCCTCCACTCATGCCACTCTGGTCCTATTTGTCTGCAAGAAGGACACCTTCCTCCACCTTTGCATTAACTACAGAGGACTCAACAAAATCACGAAGAAGGACTGCTACCTGTTACATTTTCCTCCCTACCTCCAGCAGATCCTGCCCTTCCCCCTATGTACTATCATTCTATCAACAACCAGTGGGGCCTTCTAGTCTCTCCCCTTCTCTATGGGCATCTCAGTCCCCTGGCTCCCCATTCTTAGCTTCACTGTTAGGTCGGTTCCTTTGCTCCCTTTTATTGGTAACCATTGTCTTCCCCATATGGACTACACCTTTGTCCTCCTAATCTGGTAGCCATTGTCCTCCCAGATTGTCTTCCCCCATTTGTCCCCTATAAATACCCATTGTAGCCATCCTGTATTCCTTAGCTAGATCTATGTTTAAACACGTAACTCTTCTCACTCTGAGTGTGTTGGCATCGCTCAAGACCCCAGACCTCTATCAGACTTTGTGTTGCTGCTGAAGGACATACTCGACAGTGAGATCATTTACGTTGACATAACAATAGATCTAGCTAGTCCTAACACCCCTGCTTTCTAGCAGTAGGGCACTACCCGGAAACAACCACATCGTACAGATTACGACAGGAGGAGTCCTCTGACTTGGAACACTTGTCACATTCGGAATATCTCTCCCTGTCCCCTGCCCCTCCGCGAAGGGAAAGAAACCCATCCCAGTTAAGAAGAAGGAGAAGCCCCTCCATATCCCTACCTGCACCACCTGTCCTCTCTATTAACCCTCCCCCAGTCGACACTCCCAGGGTTGAACTGCCAAGAAATCCCCTGTCCGAGGAAGCAACCCCACTAACTGCAATACCCCTACCTCTTCCCACCCCGGAGCCCTTGCCCACCATAGCCGAACCAACCCCTGACCCAATCCCTTCTTCTGAGACTTCTGAAAGCAATTCCAAAATGGACCTGGTCATACCCCCTGTATTCAAGGTGAGACAAACTGAACTAAAGGTGGGCTTACTGAATGACTTCGATGGAGAGCCCAAGAATGCCAACCAATGGATGCTGGCAATGGTCACCTACTTTGAAATGAATGAGACCCTCTACAATACAGATACAGAGCAGATCCTCACCTGCCTGAATAAAATGAACACTGGAAGGGCTGCTGTATTTGCAGAAACCTGGTACCCAAAAGCAGCAGAGTCAACATTCATACAGTTTAAGGCTGCCTTTGAGGTGTCTTTTGTACTGGTCAGGCTGAAAGAGATCACCCAGAATGAGCTTTATAACATTAAACAGGTGGACTACCCTGATTCCAAGGAAAGGAACCCCTTGAGGAAGCACCTAGGAGACTTTGACAGATTCATTGCCACCTTTGAGATAGCAGCTGGATGAAGTGGGCTGGACACTGGCCATGATGAGATCCTGATTGACCTCTTAAGAAAGGGAGTACACTTCAGGCTTGCACAAATGATGATCACCATCAACCCCCAGCCGACGACCTTGAAAGACTGGGTAAAACAGGCCAGGAACTTTGAACAGAACGCCATAGGGCTAGACCAGCTTCGGAACAGCAAAGGATATTATGTCCCCGGAGGAACCTCTTCCACCCCTCAACAAGACCCGAACACAATGGATGTTGATGTAGCTCGACTTTCCCCTGAGCAGCAAGCTGAATGCTTTCAAAAGAACCTCTGTTTCATATGTAAGAAGCAAGGGTGCCGCTCCTTTAATCATTGAAAGGACAAGGGAAGAACCTCTACTCGGGCAAGAGTAGCCCAGACCGACCCCCTCAACAACTACTCCTCCTCCTCTAAGTATACCAGAGAGGAATTAGCCAAGGTCCTCGACATTGCCCTCAGCACCCCTGCCAAAGAACTGGAAACAACCACTGCTGACATACGAAGGGTGGCAACCGAACAGGGTCTTGCTTGGGGAGGGAAGTAGTAACATCTTCACCTCCTGAATGGATTGCCAGTGTAATTGTATCTAAAGGAGATCCTTGCTCTATGAGAATTTCTTTGACCCTCTCCTACCCTGGCAAGAAAACCATTACGACCCTAGCACTGATTGACAGTGGCACAACGAAAAGTTTCATAAACCATTCAACCCTCCGAGAAGGAGGATGGACTCCTCACAGACTGTGCACCCCCCTTGTTGCAAAAAATGTTGACAGTACCCATAATCAAGCCAGACTGATTCAACATTTTGTTCCTCTCATAGTAGCCTGTGGAGGAATACGTGAATGACAAAACTTCTATGTAATCAACACTGCCAAGGACCCAGTCATTCTGGGGATAGATTGGCTCCAGAAACATAACCCACACATAGACTGAACTAAGGGAGAGCTCTCCCTCTCTGATGAACCAAGCCCCCGAAAATTGGCTAATGATAAGGACCACCCCTATCTCTTATGATACCTGGGAATGCACCATGATCAGGATGCCGATCTCTCCATATAGAAAACCACCCTTTCTACCCTCATAGCACAAAACACTAAAGGAGAAGAACCCCCACTTCCCCCAATCTGCGACGATTTTGCCCATGTGTTCAAGGAGCCACCACTAGGAACACTTCCCCCTGAGCAAAAATTTGACCATGAGATAACCCTCACCAATGCCTTTGTCCTGAAAGTGGCCAAAGTATACCCCCTTAATCTGAAGGAGACCCTTGCCTGTGAGGAATTTGTCAAAGAACACCTGGCTTCAGGGAAGATTGTCCATTCCAAATCCCCACAGGCTGCCCCCTTTTTCTTCGTGGCAAAGAAAGATGGCTCTCTCCGCCTGTGCCAGGATTATCATTATGTGAACTCCTTCACTGTGAAAAATGCCTACCCCCTACCCCTCATCTCTGAGTTGATTAACAAGATCAAAGGATCCTCTATCTTCACCAAGATGGACATTCACTGGGGGTATAACAATATTTGTATTAAACCCAGTGACAGATGGAAAGCAGCCTTCATCACCCCCCTAGGCTTGTTCGAACCCACCATCATGTTCTTTGGCTTAACGGGTTCCCCCCTGACTTTTCAAGCTTTGATGGACAATGTTTTTCACAACTACATTGCAGAAGGATGGTTAATCATCTATATGGACAATATCCTCATTCACTCTACGAACCAGGGGACCCATGATGAACACACCCGCAAGGTGTTACAACGACTATCTGACCACCAGTTTTACCTAAAACCGTCAAAGTGCTTCTTCTTGGTCAAAGAAGTAGAATTCTTGGAAGTTGTCTTATGCCCTGGAGAGATTGCACTAGACCCAGGCAAGTTGACGGCGATCAATGAGTGGACCACCCAGTGCACCGTTAAAGATGTGCAGTCCTTCTTAGGGTTCTGTAATTTCTATCGCAAATTCATTGCTGGATTCTCTGATTTAGCACTTCCCCTGAATTCCCTGATATGCAAAGGTGCCCCTTGGATTTGGACCCCTGCCTGTGAACAAGTGTTCTGCTCCCTGCGAGACACTTTTAAATCCAAACCTGTCCTCCAACTCCCAGACAACTCTGCCCCTTTCTAGGTAATGACCAATGCCTCCCTTGGAGCGTGTGGAGCAGTACTAATGCAGAAAGATGCCAATGGCAACCTCTATCCTTGCACTTTCTTTTCAAAGACATTTTCCCCTGAAGAATGAAATTACAACATCTATGACCGAGAGCTCCTGGCTGTAATCCAAGCTCTCGAGGAGTGGCACATCATTTAACGGGAACTGTCCATCCTGTAACGATTCTAACTGATCACAAAAACCTCAGCTATTTCAAGTCTCCCCATCAACTCTCCCGACAACAATCCTGCTGGATGCTGTTCCTCATGGACTTTGATCTTATCTTTCAACACCTCCCCGGATCTGCAATGGGACCAGCAGATGCCCTTTCCCACCTTCATCTACCTGATACCTCTGCTGACAACCAGGATTTAGTTCTCCTCACCCTGGCAGCCATTGTCTGCACCATCAACACTGTGCTTTGAGATCAGATCACATCCTCCTTGCCCACTGATGACTTCATTGCCTCTGCTCTAAACAGCTTATCATCCCCATCCTCCTCTCGTCTTTTCTCCTCCCCCACTGACTGGCACTACACAGACAATTTGCTATATTATAAGGACTGTCTCTATATTCCCCCTGATTCATGACAGTCCCTTGTTCAGTCCATCCACAACTCCCCTGCCGGGGGACATGCCAGTTACTTCCGCCTCCTTTCCCTTTTATAGCAGGACTATTGGTGGCCTGGGATGGCCACCTTCGTGCAAAACTTCCTCGCTGGATGCACAGTTTGTCAGCAAAAGAAGGTTATCACCCATCCGGTCTCTCCTGGGCTGTCTCCTATCCTGTCTGATGCTACCCGCCCCTTCCAAACAGATCTCGATGGACTTTACATCTGGACTTCCCACCGTGGGATCCCATAATGCTATTTTGGTTGTAGTCAACCATGGGCTAATGAAGGGGGTGCTTCTCATCCCCACGAACGTAAACGCTGACATCACCGAGGTGGTGAAATTGTTTTTCTCCCATGTCTTCCCCCAATTTAGCTTACATGACAAAGTAATCTCCGACAGAGGACCCCAGTTTGCTTCTGCCTTCACCAGAGAACTTGCCCAACTTCTAGACTATGACATTGCCCTCTCCACTGTGTATCATCCCCAGATGGACGGAGAAACAGAATGGGTGAACCAGAAAGAACAAAGAAGTCCCCATTCTCTCTCATAATGGGCTATGAACCCCAGGCCTATCCCCCTTTAGGAAAGATCTTCATTCCAGCATTAACAGAATGACTCTCCCTCCTCAACAAGGCTAGGGAAGACACCCTAGCAGCACATCACCTTGCCCAGCTAGAAATAAGACAACGAAAGCACCTGTCAAGTCCGGGTCCTCCAGAGCAAGTCCGATGAAGTCCAGAGCAGAGATGCATCATAACAGTAGGGGGTGAGGACTTTCGGTGCAGGACTTATGTGTTGCACCCCTTGCACTCACAATCCTCGGAGTCAGAGATTGGAGAAGCAGAGATAGTGTGTGGAGGGGTAAAGGGAGACCAGAGGGTGTTGGAGTGAACAGGAGGAAACTTAGTCAATATTCTAACTAAGGTAGTAATGGTACATGCGTGGGTTTATATACCAACTACCTTGGGCGAAGGGCAAAGACATAAGGAAATAGATAAAGCATTCCATGTGGAAACGGAGTAGAAGTGGATAGCAGAAGCATATGGGAAAGTTAAGATATGTCAGATAAGAAAGACAGGACAAATAACAAAGTGCTATGGATGAAATACGTACGATGAACGTGGACAGTTATCATGTGGTTGCAGACGAAAGCTAAGAATGGTAAGGTAAACAGAGTTGTCATTCTGGCCTCTGGCTGGAACTCTGAAGGTAATACTACGAAAGTAAATGGAACAGAACAGAGAATGTATAAAAGAAAAGGAAAGGGTCTGGAGTTGTACAGAGCTGGTGCCAGAGCACCAGAGTTTGCCTCAGTGGAATCTGGGATGTGACAGTATCCCCCTCTTAGGCCTGAACCCCTGAAGGCCTATAAAGCAAGGGACAATGCAGAGTTGCAGAGTCCGGAAATTCCATCCTGGAATATAAAACCCGATCAGACCTGTCATTACCTCTTGCATTCGAACCACCATGTCTGACATCACCAACATCTGCCACTAGAACAATGTGCACCTCGTGGAGTGCAAGGACAATGATGACGCACTGTGGGAAGTGAAGGGCATGGAGCAGAGGAGGAGGGCCAAGGCGCAGAGGGAGGAGGAGGAGTGGAGAAGAGCAGCAGTGGAGGAGGAGGTGAGGTGGAAGGTGGAGGTGGAGAGGAAGGCAGCAGAGGAGGCTGCAAAGCGATGGGTAGGTACTAGATCAGTAGTAATTCCGTAGCTCACCAGCGACAGGTGGCAGAGGTGGCAGTGCAGCAGCACCAAGACAAGGGGAAGGGCAAGGTGCCAAGCACACCAGTGTGCCAGAGGTGCAAGGACTGCAGGCTCACATGCAAGGGTGGACCAGGAAAGTCCACCTTGTGTGTGGAGTGCCATGAGGTGAAGGCAAAGTGTGAGTGGCCTGGGGAGGAGAAGCCAGAGTGATGGAAGTGGAGGACAGTTGCTGAGAAGGAGTGGGGGGTGAAACAGAGGAGGATGGAGGAGGCAGAAGCAGGGCCTAGTGGCTCCAATGGAGGGACTCCCATGTGGGCGGAGAACCTCCAGAGCATTGCTCAGGCAGCGCAAGGGCTGTGGGAGGTGGTCAGGGCACAGAACAAGTGCCTTGACATGCAGAACGAGCTGCTAGAGCAGCTCATAGAGCTGAAGATGGTGGAGCTGTACAGAGCGCCATCAGAGGAGTCAGAGTTGGAGGTGGGCTCCAAGTCCTTGGAGGGGGTAGTAGAGGAGGTGGAGGAGTTGGCAGAAGAGAGCATGGAGGTGAGTAGGGTGGAGACGGAGGAAGGAGTGGAGCAGGAGCAGGTAAACAAAGAGGTGTGAGTAGTGTAGAGAAATAGAGCAGCGAATGCGATCGCATATGACTAATGGAGTGTGGACCTGGCTTGTTTGGATAACGGAGGTGGAAGGCATCAACTAACTCTGAAGCATGTCCGAGCTCCATAGCTAGCAATCAAGATGTTTCTTCATCAGTGCCTTCATAGCCTGATCAATGCACCAAATACAGCAATTTGCAGTTCTGCCATCTACAATCTACCTTCGAGTCCAAATTTTCCACTATCTCATACTCCAACTCTCCTTCGACTTTGACCAGAGGCAGCGGAGCCTGAGTCTGGTTCAGAATCAAGTTGGGGATGGAGGGTTCTAATTGTGAGATGTGGAACACTGGGTGTATGGACTTCATGGAGTCCGGGAGGCAGAGTGTGAAGGAGTGTGTACCAGCTTGCACGATGATGCCGAAAGGTGTTACGAAACGAATATCATATTCTTTTTCTCCACATTTTTCTCATCTCAACAGTACCACTTTTATTTAGTTTCCCACGGTCACATGACAGGTCATGTGACTTTCCCACGCTTGATGTCACTTTCCCACAAAGGACCCCCATGACATCATACTCTCACATTTCACTTTGCACATATTTACACTTTCATCTTATCTTATCTAATCTCTAACCAATCACATTCACAGTAACGATCTAT
>JBBPKP010000815.1:0-10709 GCA_038089335.1 Boletellus aff. obscurococcineus | reverse complement strand
TCATCTATCACCTTACCTAGATGACTTTGTTCATCTAGAGAACAACATTTGCACTGCATCAGTCACTAATGGATCCAAAGTGGACATGTATGGTCCAGGGCATGTCATCCTTCAGCACATAGGAGCCTCCTATGCTCCTGTTGTTCTAGAACGAGTATGGTATGCACCACAAGCTGTACATCAACTTTTATCTGCCATAACTCTCTCTGCTAAGGGTTACAGGTGTCTTACTACAGTACAAGGCACTAGGATTTGGGACAAGAGAGGATGTCTGGTGATTTGGGCCACTGCCTCATCACTGACTAATAATCTCCATTGGTTTCAGTCTTCTTTGATTTCTTCAATGTCTGGGATTATAGCCTCTCTTGTGGATACTCACTCTTTGGATCTCTGGCATCAATGTCTTGGACATCTGTCTAAAAATGCTCTTCATCATGCCCCTATGAATTTGTTAGGCATCCCCTCAATCAAACAACCATCTCACCCTTCATAATGTTGTGGATGCATGATCAGAAACATGGCTGATTGACCTTTTCCTGCCTCTGATAAGAGAGCTTCTTGCCCTCTTGCACTGGTTTATACTGACCTCATGGGTCCTATGCCAATAGAACCATGCTCTCAAGCACAGTATATTCTTACCTTTATAGATGATCACTCTAGATATGCTTGTTTGGTGTTTCTTCACCACAAATCTGATGTTGTAGCACACTTCTCTAACATTGTTCAATGGGCTGAGACTTTCACTGCTCACACCCTTACCTCTGTATGTTTGGACCAAGGGGGGGAATATATGAGCATGGAATTCCAAGCATTCCTCACGTCTTGAGGTATAACCCATCAAACTTCTGTACCACATACCCCTCAACAAAATGGTCATGCAGAGAGATTTAACTGAACTCTGATGGAAAAGGCAGAAACTATGCACCATCATGCTTGCCTTCCCAAAGCATTCTGGCAAGATGCTGTGGAGACTGCACTTTATATGTACAATAGACAACCCATGCATCATTATAACTGGAAGACACCCACTGAAATATTCAATGGAGACAAACCAGATGTGTTATACTTTAGAGTATTTGGATGCTGTGCTTACATCTTTATCCCACCAGAACAAAGACAGGACAAATTGTCTCCTAAATTAGAGCAGATGACATTCATAGAATATGAACCTAACACTAAGGGCTGGCAATTCTGGTCATCCCAGAAGCATAGAGTTTTCATTGCTACTCATGCCACCTTCAAAGAAGAAGTCTTTCTGCACTGTTCCAAAGATCAAGAAGACAAACCTGCCCCTATTCCAATATCTACAGATGATCAAGCATCTGACACCCCTATTTTGGATCAACCTTGACAACAGAATCCAGACCCTGCTTGCCATTATTGTCCAATTACCAGTACCACAATTAGATCAACCACTATGACCTGATAATGCATCTGCATCAAATCCCTCCTCACAATCCTCCACTCCATCTCCCCCACCATCCTCTCCTCTTCAATTACCATCACAACATCTTGTGTCACAATTTTCCATCCAAGAGTGGAACTGCTCCATCTTCTACCCAGGTGGCTGGCCAGGGAGATGTCTTCTGACCCTCTTCCCCCTCCTAACCATTGCATTGGTGTTTCTAGAAATGGACCTCCATTCAACAAGTGGGCTGACTGCGAAGTCCACCTTATGTGGGATGACATCCTTAACTTCAACTCATACTGGTAAACAGCCTTTCCTGTTTCCAGTGCCTTCCTTTTTGTCTTCTTCTATGTTCCCACTTGCCTTCT
The DNA here is from genome assembly GCA_038089335.1 of Boletellus aff. obscurococcineus. NCBI lineage: Eukaryota > Fungi > Basidiomycota > Agaricomycetes > Boletales > Boletaceae > Boletellus > Boletellus aff. obscurococcineus. The sequence continues at coordinate 8,933 of JBBPKP010000815.1, read as the reverse complement.
TACTTAGGACTCCTATTCCCATTCACCTTCCACTCTCAGACTTGCCTTCCTCTTCCATTAGCTTCTCCTTATGGCTAATGCATTTTCCCCAGACACATAAATACCCTTGAGCCACACACCTGTACTCTAGTTAGATCTATGCTTAACATGTGTCTTGTCTCACTCACTCTGCTGTGACTTGTGATGATCAGCAAGACCCCAGGAATTCTATGAGACTTTGCTTTGCTCCAGAAGAAGCACTTAAAGTGACCACAGAACCCTAAACCCTCAAGGCTTAGGCTGAAGCACTCTATCTCTACTGATACTGGTAGCTATGTGGGTACAGAGCCTTACCAGTAAGGCTAGGGAGGAGGAAGCCCTAGTGTTCACTATTCAGAGGCTGTTGTGGGAAGGAACAAGTGACTTTTACTGGAGGGCGTCCAGCAAAGAGGTCTGGTCTTATATACTATTCTACTGTTTGTACATATTGTGGTACAATTACTATATTAGTACATCATGTGACTAGGGTATAGGGTATGGTGCCATATCACACCATTGTGACATCAGGTGGTGCAATGTGGGCTAACTAAATAATGACTAAAATACAGTGGTAATTAGTAATATCTTTGTAATATGATGATGTCATAATAATGTCATAGACTAGCCTGGACTATGATGTCATCATAGGTTGTTGGTGGCTAAGTACCACTTGGTGTTAGTAGATCATAACTGTGATTGTGATTGGTTGGAGATAAGATAAGATAAGATGGAAATGTAAATAAGTGTAAAGTGGAATGTGAGAGAATGATGTCATAGGGGTCCTTTATGGGAAAGTTACATTAAGTGTGGGAAAGTCACATGGCCTGTCATGTGACTGTGGGAAAGTAAATAAAAGTGGTACTGTCATGATGAGAAAAATGTGGAGAAAAAGAATATAGTATTTATTTCATAACAGTGCCCAACAGTTGAACTTTACATATAGCATAACAAAAAATCTCACTTATCCAGGCTGCCCCTGCTTTCAGGTAGAAGGGTGAGACTATTGAAACAATATCACAGAGGGGAGAATATCAAGGTTACTAACCCCCTAGTTTCTCTGAGAAAAACAAACCAGAGGAATATGACATAAGCTACCATTCTGAACTGGAAGAAGTTGTTGTTACGTCAACGTAAACGATCTCGCTGTCGAGCATGTCCTTCAGTAGCGACATGAAGTCTGATAGAGGTCCTGGGTCTCGAGTGATGCTGGCACACTTGGAGTGAGAAGAGTTACGTGGTTAAACATAGATCTAGCTAAGGAGTACATGTTGGCTATGATGGGTATTTATGGGGAAGGTGATTTGGGGAACGATCTGGGAAGACAATAGCTACCAGATTAGGAGAGTAACGACGTAGTCTATAGAAGGAAGACAATGGTTTCTGGATTGGAAGGGAACAATGGGTACTACTCTGGGAAGGACGGCTGAAGGGGAGCGCAGGTGGTTCGGCGCCCATAAAGAAGGGGAGAGACAAGGAGACCTTGGTGGGCATCCACCGGGTGATAGTACACAGGTGGGAGAGACAGATCGAGTGGAGGAAGAGAAGAAAACGTAACATTACCCCCCTGCCAGGCTTGAAACACCAATTCAAGCTCCCAAGGCCATTTATTCATCAACAAGAGGGGGTCAGGCGGGGGAGTATCCAGAAGGAGAGGGGGGTCTAGCCAATCGGGAGGGGCCAGCCACGGGCGAGGGCGGGGGTGTTGGAGAGTGTTGGGAGGAGTTGTCATCGGAGGACTTGGGCTGGGGGCAGGGACGGAGAGGGGAGGGTCGGGGCGCCACAAAAAGTCGCCGAGTGCATCAAACTCCAGTATGCCCTGGTAAGTAGCACCGGTCACAAAATGGTCCGGGGTGGGGTGGGGAATAGTGCCGGGGGAAGGTACAGTTTCGGCGGGTATGTCCCCATCCGTAACAGTTGGGGCACACCAACTCTGGACAGTCGTGTTGAGGGTGCATGGGGTGGGGGAGCTGGCAGTTGGGGCAGGCGTACTCCGGACAGGCGGTGTGGGAGTGAGCAGGGGAAGAGCACTCAAGGCAGGGGAGGGGGTCCAGGTCCAACTTGTCAGGGCACTTGTGGGAGGGGGACAAGGGTTCATTACATCCTCTGCAAAGGGGGGAGTTTCTAGCTTTGTGTGCCAAAGGGTGGTCAGGAGGGATCTGGGGTAGTGGCCTCTCCAGTTGGGAGAAGGGGTGTTGGAGCGGCGAAGGTGGATTGTGTTGAGGAGGAGGCGGGGAGAAGGGGCATTGGAGCGGCGAAGGTGGATTGTGTTGAGGAGGAGGCGCGGCAAGGGGAACGTCTGGTGGTGTTGAGAGGGTAGGGGGAGCGGGGTCGGGGAAATGCAGATAACAGGCTTGCTCTCGGGGGGTGAAGAGGGCAAGTCAGTAGTGGAAGAGAGGATACAATAGGTTATAGGGCAGTTCATTGATGATATCGACGATTCCAATGGAAATGAGCCCATAGAAGGTGACTTCCCTTCCCGAGGCAACCCATTTGAGGGTCCATTCAAATCCGTCATCATTGGCGATGGTGTCCTGCTGTTCAGGGTGGTCGGCCACGGCAAGGATAAATTGGGTGAGATCAAGGTGGGCAACAGCCAGATCAATGGCTCACCGAGTAATTCTATGTTTGGTGACCGCAGGTAAGAAGAGGATATGAGCGAGGAGGGCGGGGGAGGAAAGGATGTCAAAAATGAATTCTCATTTATGGAACGGAGGAAAGGAATCTAGTCATAGAGGGATGGGGGTGCGTCGAGAGGGGAGGTTCATGGCGATTAATAGATGGTATAACGGAGACAGGACCCACACTAAAAGGTCACGTGTGATGACCAGGGGGTAATTGGGTGGGGAATTCCACGGGAAAGAGAGGATTTGCAACACCCACTGGGCATTCCATGAAAGTTGTATGTGTCTGGGAATAGGAAATGGGGGGATGAGGTCTACCAGGGCGTCAAGGGAAGGGGGTACTCGCTGGCGGATGAGGACGGGGGAGTCTTCGAAGAATCCGAATATATCGTCAATCCAAGGGGTTCTTATGTAGTATTGGTGGTGGAGTGGGGTTCACCAATTCCAGCATTCTCTGCTCCAGTAGGGGGAAGGCATTTTGGCGGCAGCGTTCCACTTTTGGTTGAGTTCGATTCGTCCTTAAAATGGTTTGAGGTGAGCAGGGTATCCTCCATCGTCGTCGGTGACATCAGTCGTTTTAAATGGGTCAACACAGCTTTGAATTTTCCTTCTAATCCTGGTTTCCCCAAGCATCCCCTCCTGCTTCTACAGCCTGGGCTGGGATCGGGTTTATGTAGTTGTTGTGTTCCCATGGCCCGTTTGGGGAGAGGTTGATCTCCCAGCACCAGGCCTTCGACCTTCCCCCCCCGGTTGTCTGGACATGATTGACGTGCCCATCTTGGAACCGGGTCTGCTCGACCGTTCCTGCTGTCCTCTCCGTCACACTGTACACTACCCGTATTACATGCCTCTCCATGAATAGCCCTACTAGGTGGTACACTAAGTATAGCATGGCCAGCATAGTGAATAGGATGATGAGGGCGGGGGCGGTGAAGGTGATGGATACAGAGGACATGGTGGATGGGTGGGTAGGTAGGTGATGGGGGCGGGTCGACAGTGGATCATCGGATGGGGAAATGCTGAGGTCGGGAGGATTTATATAGTCTAAGAAGGGTTGAGGAGCTGGTTAAGTTCCGTTCAGGCTCCCACGTATTCTCGGAGGAGGGATATCCCCGCCATTTGATGAGGAATTCTCGTCAGGTAGGTGAGCCGTGATGAGCTAAGATGCCTTCGACTTTGTAGACTTCTTCGTTGTTTACCACATCAGGGGGAGGTCGGAGAAAGTTGGGGCCGTGTTCATCAGTTTCCGTGTAAGGATAGAGTAAAGAGGCATGGAAATTTGGGTGGATCTTCCAGGAGGGGGGAAGCCGTAATTTGTACATAAGGGGGGATAATACCTTTTCAATCTCGAAGGGACCAAGACGTTGAGGAGCCAGTTTGGGGAAGGAGTGGGTCATTTTCAGATTAGAGGCATCGAGCCAGACCTTTGTTCCAGCTTTCCATGTCGGCGGTTTCCCCTTTCTTCGTTGTGCCATTTCCTGCTGGGCGAGGCGATGAGCTGCTATGGCATCTTTCCTGGCATTGTCGAGGATGGTTAGTTGTTCTGTAAGGGTGGGGATAAAGGTCTTTCCGATAGGGGGATAGGCTTGGAGTTCATAGCCCATCATGAGGGAAAATGGGGACTTCTTTGTTACAGAATGGGTAAGGGCATTGTGTGAGAACTCCACCATGGGTAAAAGATCAGGCCACGATGTCGGATTGGCTTGGCAGAACATTTTCAAATACATGGTGATCTCCTGGTTTACCCATTCTGTTTCCCCGTCCGTCTGTGGGTGGTAGGCGGTAGAAAGGGCGACGTCGTAGTCCAGTAGTCGGGCAAGTTCCCTGGCGAAGGCAGAAGCAAATTGCGGGCCCCGATCGGAGATCACTTTGTTGTGCAAACCGAATCGGGGAAAGACGTGGGAGAAAAATAATTTTGCCGTTTTGGCGGCATCGGCATTTATGTTAGTCGGAACAAGGATTACCCCCTTAGTAAGGCCATGGTCGACCATGACCAGAATAGCATTATGATCATTCATGGTGGGGAGGCCGGTCATGAAGTCCATCAAGATTTGCTGGAAGGGACAGGTAGCATCGGAGGGGATCGGAGAGAGGCCGGGGGTAGTCAGGTGGGTGATAACCTTGTTCTGCTGACAAACCGCACAGCCCAGAATGAAGTGTCAGACAAAAGCGGCCATTCCTGGCCACCAGTAGTCTTGTCGTAAGAGGGATAGGAGTCAGAAATACCTGGCATGTCCCCCGGCTGGGGAGTCATGGATGGAAGCAACAAGGGATCACCAGGAATCGGGGGGAATGTAAAGTTGGTTTTGGTAGTAAAGGAGGTCATCTGTGTAACGCCAATTGCCAGGTTGGGCGAATAGGCGTGAGGTCGAAGGGGAGGATAGATTGTTTAATGCTGCAGTGACGAAGTCGTTGGAATGGGAGGATGAGGCAATGCGCTCTCTTAGGGCGAGGTCAATCATGCGAACCATAGCAGCTGGGGTGAGGAGGACCAGATCCTGATTGTCAGTGGAAGTGTTTGGCAAATGGAGTCGAGATAGGGCATCTGCTGGTCCCATTGCTGATCCTGGCAAATGGTGGAAAACTAGATCGAAGTCCATAAGGAAAAGCATCCATCGGGACTGACGATGGGATAGTTGGTGTGGAGATTTGAAGTAGCTGAGGTTCTTGTGGTCTGTGAGGATGGTGACAGGGTGCGCCGTGCCCATCAAGTGATGTCGCCACTCTTCCAGGGCTCGGATCACCGCCAGGAGCTTCCGATCATAGATGTCATAGTTCCGTTCTTCCGGGGAAAAGGTCTTAGAGAAGTATGCACATGGATGGAGGTCCCTGTTTGCGTCCTTTTGCATAAGCACCGCTCCGCAAGTGCCAAGTGAGGTGTCAGTCATGACCCAGAATGGGGTGGAATTGTCGGGGAGACGGAGGATGGGTTTAGAACGGAATGCATTTCATAGGGTGGAAAAGGCGGCATCATATGCCGGGGTCCAATTCCACATGGCCCCCTTTCGAGTGAGAGAATTCAGGGGTAGGGCGATCTTGGAAAATCTGGGGATGAATTTGCGATAAAAGTTGCAGAATCCCAGGAATGAGCGGACATCCTTGATGGATCGAGGAGTGGTCCACTCATCAATGGTGGTCAACTTCCTGGGATCGAGGGCGATTTCCCCAGGGCGAAGGATGACTCCCAAAAACTCCACTTTGGTGACAGAGAAAAAGCATTTGGATGGCTTTAGGAAGAACTGGTGGTCAGACAGCCGCTGCAGTACCTTCCGCATTCTCGCATCATGTTCCACTTTGGAGACTGAGTGAATAAGGATGTTGTCCATATAGATGATTAACCATCCTTCCACAATAAAGTCCCGGAAGACATCGTCCATTAGTGCTTGAAAGGTCGGGGGGGAACTGGAAAGGCCAAAGAACATCACTGTAGGTTCAAAGAGGCCCATTGGCGTAATGAATGCAGCCTTCCACCAATCCTCTGGTTTGATGCATACATTGTTATACCCCCACCGGATGTCCATCTTGGTGAAAATCATCAACCCTTTAACTTTGTCCACCAGTTCCGAGATCAGGGGCAGGGGGTAGGCGTTTTTGACCGTGAATGAGTTTACATATCTGTAGTCCTGACAGGGATGGAGTGTTCCGTCTTTCTTCGCTACAAAGAAGAATGGGGCGGCCTGAGGGGATTTAGAGTGAACAATTTTCCCTGAGGCTAGGTGTTCTTTTACGAATTCCTCACATGCCAAAGTCTCTTTTGGGTTTAATGGATAGATTTTCGCCACCTTGGGTATGAAGGCATCGGTCAGAACAATTTCATGGTCAAATTTCCTTTCAGGGGGGAGAGTTCTGGGGGGAGGTTCGCTGAAAACATGTTCGAAACCTTCACAGATGGGGGGAAGGGGTTCCTCAAGTCGTTTCTCTGCTTGGGCAATGGCGGTGGAAAGGGTGGTCTTTCGGACAGATAGGTCGGCGTCGTGGTCATGGTGCATTCGGAGGTACCAAAGGAGGTATGGGTGATCGTCTTTATTTGCCAGTTTGCGGGGGGGGTAGGTTCCAGGGATAAGGACACTTCTCGCCTAGCCCAGTCGATTTGGGGGTTATGTTTCTGGAGCCAGTCAATTCCTAGGATAATGGGATCTTTGGCGGTGTTGATGACATAGAAGTTCCATTGTTCCTTAGATCCTCTGCAATTTACTATTAGGGGGACGAAATGTCGGATCAGTCCGGCTTGATTTAGTGTGCCGTCCACATTTTTGGCAATTAGTGGGATTTTTAGCCGATGAGGAGTCCATCCTCTGGCCAACAGGGTAGGTCGATTGATGAAGCTCTTGGTCGCCCCGCTGTCAATGAGAGCGAGGGTTGTAACGGTTTTCTTGCCAGGGTAGGATAGGGTCAAAGAGATTCTCATAGATCTGGGGTCGTCTTTAGATACTATTACACTGGCAATTCGTTCAGGAGAAGAAGTCGTTACTACTTCTCTCCCCAAGCAAAACCCTGTTCCACTGTGACTCTCCTGACTTCGGCGGCGGCGCCCTGCAGCTCGTCTTCGCTGGGGGAGAGGGCGATATCCAGTACTTTGGCCAACTCCTCCCTGGAGTACTTGGAGGTCGAGGCGTAATTGTCGAGAGGGTCAGCTTGGGTGACTCGAGCTCTGGTGGGGGGTTTTCCTCGTTCCTTTCGATGGTTGGAGGAGCGGCAGCCGGGTTTCTTGCAAACGAAACAGAGGTTCTTCCGGAAACATTCCACTCGCTGTTCCAGCAATAGTCGGACTGTGTCAACATCCATAGCGTTAGGGTCTTGTTTAGAGGTGGAGGATCCTCCAGGGATATAGTACCCTTTGCTGTTCCAAAGTTGATCTAGTCGGATAGCATTCTGCTCAAAGTTCTGTGCCTGTGTTACCCAGGCCTTCCATGTGGTCGGCTGGGGATTGATGGTGATCATCATTTGTGCAAGTCTAAAGTGTACTCCCTTTCGGAGGAGGTCGATTAGGATTTCATCGTGTCCCTTTTCCAAGCCACTTCGTCCGGCCGCTATCTCAAATGCTGCGATGAATCTGTCAAAATCTCCAAGGCGCTTTCTTAAGGGGTTTCATTCCTTAGGGTCTGGGTAGTCTGCCTGTTTAATGTTATATAGTTTGTTCCGGGCAATTTCTTTCAGCCCGACTGGTACAAAAGACGCCTCAAAGGCCGTCTTGAATTGTTTGAAAGTTGCCCCTGTTACTTTGGAGTACCAGGTTTCCACGAATACGGCGGCTCTGCCAGTGTTCATCTTATTCAGGCAGGTGAGGATCCTCTCTGTATCTGTGTTGTAGAGGGTCTCATTCATCTCAAAGTAGGCAATCATTGCCAGCATCCACTGATTGGCTGTCTTTGGTTCTCCATCGAAATTATTTGGTAGTCCTGCCTTTAGTTTGGTGCGTTGTGCTTCAAATACTGCTGGTATAGCTAAATCCATTTCTAAGTCATTCTTGGAGGACTCGGAGTGATTTGGTTCCGTAATGGCGGGCAAAGGTAGTGGTGCAGGCAGGGGGAGGGGAATGGTGGTTAGGGGGGTAGGTACTTCCAATAAGGGGTTTGTCTCGAGTTCAGTTCTGGGGGTATCCACCAGTGGTTGGGTGATGGAGAGAACGGGTGGGGCGGGCAAAGAGATAGAGGGACTTCTCCTTCGTTGCGGATTTAATGAGGGTCTTCCTCTCTGTGGAGGGGCGGGTGAAGGGGATAGGTATTCTGAATGAGATGAGCAGTTGGAATGTTCCGAGCTTTCAGAGTCAGAGGACTCTTCTGGTCGTAGTCTGTACGACATGGTTGTCTTTGGGAAAGGCCCTACTGCTTGGAAGCAGGGGCGTCAGGACGAGCTAGATCTTTTGTTACGTCGATGTAAACAATCTTGCTGTCGAGCATGTCCTTCAGCAGCGACACGAAGTCTGATAGAGGTCCTGGGTCTTGAGTGACGCTGGCACACTCGGAGTGAGAAGAGTTACGTGGTTAAATGTAGATCTAGCTAAGGAGTACATGTCGGCTACAATGGGTATTTATGGGGAAGGTGATTTGGGGAACAATCTGGGAAGACAATAGCTACCAGATTAGGAGAGTAACGACGTAGTCCGTAGAAGGAAGACAATGGTTTCTGGATTGGAAGGGAACAATGGGTACTACTCTGGGAAGGACGGCTGAAGGGGAGCGCGGGTGGTTTGGCGCCCGTAAAGAAGGGGAGAGATGAGGAGACCTTGGTGGGCATTGTTGCAAACGGCAACATCGCCCTATACTAATATTTAATTTTTCACTTTTATCATTT